>JAVQJL010073230.1:0-19198 GCA_036024295.1 Nannoperca obscura | reverse complement strand
CCCCCCCCCCCCCCCCACCTCCTGTCTCACAAAATTTAATTTGCATTGCCGGAATATTGTGACATGTATCTTTCTTTATAATGTTAAAAAGGTTGCCCCAATTAGTTAATGATGCAATAAAGAATACAAACTTTTCTGGGTGGTGTAATATCACTGCATTATTACATTACACAATTATGATTTCATAATAACATTTTCAGCAAAAAAAAAAGAAGAATAACTCAATTAGACAATTATATAATTAAATAATCAAATGAAATTACGTTGCACTCTTGATGGAGTCTAGTAGATAGTTAAAGCGTCAGATCACCCCAATTACAAAAACATATTTTCTCACTAAACTTGAGTGCTGTCTAGACATGCAGATTTTGGTTTATTTATATATGATTATACAATGGAGGGGCATATAGTTTTGTCAGTGGTGCTCAAGACACACAAAAAAGATTTTACATTAATGTCTCTTTCCAGATAAAAATCAATAATATATAGGTCTTGTTGTGACCACATTTCTTGGGAACTACTTTCTACTAAAGAGTCTGCCCCCATGAATCAGGGTAGGTAGTATCAATTTTCACATCTAACTCTTGGCAAGAAAGTGAATATGTGTATTTCCAACTTGTTTTGGGGTGGCTAAAGAAATTGTAGACAGCATATTACAGATATGTCCAAACCTGAGCAAGTAAAAGCAAGTGAGGGAGAAAATATTCTTGTTTGGTAATATGGGTGAACTCTCCCTTTAATGTTACCCAGCAATACACTGCAGTAACAGTTTCATTTGCTACATTTATCTATACTAGATTTACATTCTAATAAGCTATTACATTATCTTTTCATATATTATAAGTTCTGGGGGGGGGGGGTGGACAGCGTGTCTCATTAACAGAACTTCTTTTCACATCATTTTCAATGAGAAGAAGGAAAAGCCGTTGCATAATTCAAGAGCTTGGCAGATTGCAAGTGCTTAGATTGGTGAGAAATATAAGTTTAAAATTGTTCAATTTGCTGCAAAAATAACACCAGAGACTTCTATAGTTGTCTAGCAACAGCACAAAGCATAAACAGTGAAATCATCCACGTTGTGAAAACAGGAGTCAAAGCCGGTGTAGTATTCAGTGTATCAATTTTTCAACATATATTTAGGATATTTAGATTATTTCCAATGTGCACAAGCCATTACAGACAAATAAAACTCATGTTCAACAGATTTACATATATTACTCCTATATACAGATATTTAAGTGCATTTTATGTACAAATACAAATGTCTTGATACATTGCAACATACAGGTTCTTTTGGGTGGTCCGACAGCCATTACGGTGCTGCACATCATTAGCGCTAAAAGAAAATTCAAATTTCCGAACATTGTTATTTTTTGAGTGACCCCCCCCCCCCACACACACACACACACACCCAACGGTACAGGATGTTCGGGAAAAAAATCAGGAAGTGTACGTAGTGTTTGGAATGTGTGAGCTTCTGGCCAACATTTTGTGAAAGCCATGGGAGGGGTCTGTGTGTCGGTAGGGAGAATCTTCCAGCTGTGGCCAATCTCACTTCATCAAAGCCCCCCCGCCATCCCCATACACTAGGTGTGTGCGTGCGAGTGTGTGTGTGTGCGTGTGTGTGAGTGAAAGTCATGTTGTTTTTGAGGGGAACCCGTCGACAGAAATGACAGCTACTCTTTATGGATCCACACAGAGGATGAAATAAATTGAAAAATGTGAATGCATACAATGTCCCAATTAATACACACTACGCCTAGCCTAAACCCCACATGGATTGTGGGCTTTTTTTGTCATAAGTCAAAAGAAAGGTTGGTTCAGTCTTTATAAGTATTATATTTATAAGTCACTGAAATCTGGTTCTAAGAAAAACAACTAAATGGAAAGTCATGCACAAAGAGGGCGACTGCCTCGGTTACTTGGAGACGTGCGGTCTGGAAGAGTTTTCACCACCACACACCTCCTGGCTGCTACCTAAGTTTTATCTTTGTAAACACTCTAACAGGAAAGGGTGTTCGGTGGCACTGCAGGGAGACTTAACCGCCAGTGAAAGCATCAGTATTCCTGGAAAAGAGCATTTCTATTAGAAGTATTGTAAGGAATCATGTCGGGACTCTGCTTGCCTACTTTGGGATTGTTGAATTCTCAAGTATTTTAGTCACCGTTACTCATGCCCAAATGAGTTGTGTACCTTGATGTCACTGGCAGGCATTTTTTTATTCCCACCCCAGTAAACACAGTTGCCTGGGTGTGTGTTTACTCTGCCTGAATGGAACTCTTGGGAGAATTGTCGAGCTCTCTCCAGTTGCCAGAGCTGCCCGTAGGGCTCCGATTGGTCATCTTGGTCAGCAGCGTTGTTCTGCGGAGACTGCTGTCTGAGTCCTCCTTCTTGAAGTCAGTGTTCGCTCTGTGGCAGAAGGAGAAGCAGTGCACAAAATCCTGGAGGAGGTGGCCGCTGAAGATCATGTATATCCACGGGTTACAGCAGCTGTTGAGACTGGCAAGGAGCGCAGACAGAGTCACTGCTGTGTTCTCAGAATCTGGAGAACAGAGAGAGGACAGAGGAAAAGGATGATCAATCCGCAAAACATCTGGTACAGGCTAGGCTGCAGAGATGCCTGTCTAAATCAATTAATCTGGTGTTGAAATGTAAAGCCTATTTTTTCTTTGAAGAAGAGAAAATCTTCTTCTGTTGCAAATCAAATTTATTTTATGACTTTTTGGATCAAGTGTCGAGCAATCTGCTGTGCATGTTGAGTCAGCCCCAGAAAAGTTCAAAAAGCAAAAGAGAGCCCACAGCTGAGGAGGCTGAGATTCTGAGACAGGGGAAGACAAAAATAAAGATATCAGGGAACCCAGATTTTGTAGCTTCACCACTCATTTACTTTTAACGAAACAGTTTGAAAGCTTGCAATGCTGCACTCGATCGTCGTTTTTAAACAATAGATCCGTTTATTTTTGTATTTATTATTTTTTACATTATTTATACATATTTTTAGTTTTGTGTGCCAAATAAATCCGTGCGTAAAGGCTGTGCGCACTTGGACTTTGCGCACAGAAAGTAGTTTTTTTGTGTGATGAGTGACTACGTACTTTCTCTTATTTTTTGGCTGCATATCACATCATTCCTAAAGCTGCAGGAGTTTTACGTTCAGTAATGATTAATACATTTCTCGTTTCATTTCTTCAGCACTCACCAGCCCACTGGAAGTTTTCATCCCACACAGACCACATCTGTACTATGAAAAACGGCGCCCAGCAAACAATGTACGCCAAAACGATCACAAAAGTCATTTTGACAGTCCTCAGTTTGGCTCTTGATATAGTTGTAACGCTGCTGACTGAATGTTTCCCAATTAGCCCGTTCTTGCCCGCAGCACCAGCCATCGTTTTCCTTTTCTTGTATTTGATATTTTTCCATATGCTGTGGCAGATGAACCCGTAGCACACCATGAGGATGACCACGGGCACGAGGAAGATGCCCACGGTTATCCAGGTGATGTACGCCTTGGCGCCCCATGGCTCGATGAAGTGCGCCCAGCAGTCGTAGACGTCCGAGCCGTTCTTGATCTCGCTCAGGGAGAAGATGAAGTACTGCGGAGTGCTGAGCACCAGGCTGCACATCCACGTGGAGATGATCATGATGTAGGAGCGCTGAGTGGGCTGCTGGAGGGTTTTCAGAGGGTGGCAGATGGCAATGTAACGGTCCAGGGTCATCATCACCATCATGTAGGTGGAGGCAAACATCCCCATCACCTGGAGGTGCTTGACTATCCTGCAGAGAAAGTCTGGACCGTAGAAGCGGAAGGTGATCTCCCAGCAGAGCTGCGGCAGCACCTGGAAGAAGGCGACCACCAGGTCAGCCAGGCTGAGGTGTTTGATGAAAAGGTGCATCCGCGACATTTTCTTCTTAGTGTTGTACATTGCCAACAGGACGCTCACATTCCCAATCACAGCCACCACGAAGGTGATGCTCAGGACCATTATCTCGATTTGGGCCACGTCCTCGTTTCGCGCAAACGGATCGGATCCGTTCGGGTGGACGGTGTCGTTTCCAGGCGTTCCCATCGTAAGGTCATTAGTGGGACTGAAGATCAGAGACTGGTTCCCTCCGCTCAGGAGCAACGCGTAGTCAGGAGTGTGCATGGCACTGCCCCTCTGTGCGCCCTAGCAGATTCAATGCCAGAGGGGCTGTGAAGTGACTCTCCAGTCCCGCATATGGAGCTACCTGATGCTCAGAGAGGAACACGTTACTCTCTGACTTGTAGCTGCTGTGGGGGCTTTTTAAAGTCGAATCAAATTGCAGTGCGTAAAGCGGATACACTGCAAAAAATGAAACACTTTTAAATATTTGGTATAGATTTTTGATACGTTCTTAAACGCGTTTTCCCCAAATAGTATATGTTTTATGCATGGCATGAAATAAATAAGGAATATTTTGAATTAAGTAATAATTAGATTTTCGCATATCCAGTGCAATTTGATTTGTTTGAACACGATTTTGCTAAAAATTCCACACATTTTTTGCCTGTTTTAATCAAAACATGTTTAAACAAGAAGATAATACTCCAATAATTGTCAGTGATGCTTTGGTCTTCTGTTTGTGCCTTGCTTTGGAACATTTTAAAAGTCCATTATGATGAAAAAGTATTTTTTTGCAGTGCGCAGTCAAATGCTTTCACCATGGTGAGCCACCAACAGTCACACAAAACACAACTTCACATTTCCAAGGAAGCAAGTTGAGTAACACACAGCTAAAATAAGCAGCGTACAAATATTTGAAGTGCTATAAAGAAATAGTCATGTTTTACAGTGTTTCCAGTAAATTATTTTTAAAATGACATATTTGGCTCTTGAATTGTGATGCTGTTTTTACTGCAACAGGGATGCATTGACCAACGCACTGGAATGTTGTTAGTCCCCCCTGCAAAGCAAGGCCTTGTGCAATGATGCCCTATTTAAAATTGTTTATCTGAAGTGTTTTGATCAAAGAATGGCCAGGGCTTGATGTATTCAGGTTTCGTTGTGTTTAAAGTCAAATTTCCAACTGCAATAGACTGGTTTTGGTGATTAAGCATGTGACTTTTTAAACTTTAAAAAGTTGTGGTTGTATTCGTCCAGGCTTTGAGATATCTGCCACCGTTCTGAAAAATGCAAGGAATCAGCATTTAGGATGTGATGCTCAAAGCACTGTAAAATATTACAAAGCAGCATTTCTTTCCAAAAACTGATCCACTGCAGACCTCACTGTCAATGGTTTTCACTGGAACTGTTTGAAATAAGAGTCTCTCTAGTTCTGATGTGACAAAATCCTGCTCTTAAACTCAGATTAAAGATTAGAAACTTTCCCTCTTCAGCATATTCATTTAAAAAGCGTAAAACTCGGCACATGCATCATTTTGCACCGTGAAGGTCAAACGTGAATTAACAATAAAATCAACATGTTTGAGTGGACAGGAACTTTAATATTTTAACTTGACGTTACCAACAAGCTTTTTGCACTGCCTGCCTGCATGTCTTTTCAGTTTTATCTCATTCTCTAAGCTTCCCTTGTTAGAGCATCACTCCAGTCTGCACTGTTGCACACTTGTCTAGCAGTTCTTTGCTTCAGCACCTTTAGCAACGCCACCTCAGTTTCCAAGTGAGCCATAACAATGTTTATTACAATTTCCATTGCGACAGCACATGATTGCCAACTGGTAGTCAGTTAGCTCATCTGATCCATGTGCTGATAGTGAGGATAGTTATCTTTACTGCGTTCACATTGCATTCAGACCTCCTCTCTTTCATTTCCGATGGCTCTTTTAGTGAGTTGTGCAAACTAGAGTACCCTCACTAAAATTTCCTCCTGGCTGATTGTACTGGCTTAGTGGTATAATGAAGTTTTCTCAGTTATCTCTGTTAGTCTCTGCTAATCTTCCCATCAGAACCACAGCAAGGGACCTTTCTGATGCCGTGGGCTTCTGTTGACCAGGTAACCAGCCTCCTCCCACGGGAGCCCTGTTATGTGTGTGATATTCACCCCCATCCACTGAGCTACAGTCTTTGTCTTGTCCTGGGGGTTCAAAGACAGTAGAATGGATGTCTCCCTTCATGCTGGACTGAACTACGTTTACCCTCATGTCCTGTTTATGAAGACGTCCACCGGAGACGTCTTGTGCAGTTATTACAGCTCCAGGCTTGTAGTGTCTCATTAGCTTCAGAACATGAAGACTCTGTTTGCCATCCTCAAGTGCAGACAGTGTGTGTCTGGGCCCGGGAATCACGGGAATGTATGTTGTGTCTCCAGTAGCCAGAGCAGTCAGTCTGAATCATTTCCGTGATGTTTCCCTTTTACTCACAGGCTTGAGGTTCTGTAAGAACTCCTCAGACTTTCTGGGGAGTTGTTTTGTAATCCTTGGGCATAAAGAATCTTGTCAAGGAGTTTCTTCTTTATAAAATAGAACGTCTTTCTTGCACAAGTTAAATGTGCAATCCGAAAGCATTGTGAATATCAAAACATCTTCATTACACATTTTAATCGAAATATGCAGATTGATTGAAGTCCAAGTCTAGTCTTTTTTAATTTTCACCTTGTCAGCTCTTGCTCAGATCTCTCTAATTTTTAATTTAGAGTTGGCATTTTAAATGTAGGCACAAAGGAAGACATTGCTTTTTTTTGTGTTCAATAAGACATCTCTCAATCTTTTAGATGGTGGGATATGTGTTCTGTTACAAAACAAAAAGTTTCTAAAAGTTGGACATTAATACACTGTTTATGTGACTGCCATATGTCATGTTGTGCATGAGAAGAATGTCTGCTCCTAACAAACGGCATCATACGCATGCTTCCCTTATTCTGTATGGCTTACATAATGAACACCTCATGCGTTATAACACCCGTCAGTGTATCATGCTCTCTACATGACATATACTCTGCTTTTGACATAGACTGACATCAAGAAGGAGCACCTGAAAAATGGTCGGTTGAAAAAAAAAAAAGAAGCAACTGGAAAGGTTTCCTGTACAGTATTCACATAGACACACATCTGCCTCCTGGACACCTACAGTCCTACAAACATCCCGTCAAACAAAACATTTAATTATCTGTTTACTTTATGGATGAAGTTATGACAATTAACAGGGCCTCCGCAGGGGCCACCTATATTAACTTTTCTATGTAAGTTTATATAGAGGTTTGCATGCTCTCCTCTGGCCTTGGGGCTGATGATAAATCAGCACTTCGGTAAACACAACATTGAGATTTATAGTCGTGAAAATCCATAACAAGTACACATTGGTTATGCAACCTGGACCTACGGAGATATAATAATCAAAACCTCAGTCAAGCTGCTTAAACTTGAAGCCACTTTCTTCGCTTCAGTGTTTGAATTTGAAAAAACACAGAATCTACAAATAGACTAACAATCCACAAATTATTATTATCGGAGTATTGGCTTCCTTCATAAAAATTATTTTGTAGACCTACAGGGGGTGAATAAAACAATTCACTACACTACAAACACTACAATGGATAATGAAGCATGTGAAAAAGCTATACAGGCGAACCATACAAAGAGGTATACCAATTAGATATGCATGTTCTAAAAGGCATTATAATCACTACTTCTTGAATGAAAAGAAGATTGGCTTCAGAGACGGAAACAGGAAGAGATGGCAAGGACAGCTTCAAGGAGGAAGCTGGAACAAAAACTCCAGGAACACAACGTGAGACAAAACGTTTATGTTGATTAACATTTAACTGCAACCATGACCTTTTGTTGCCTAAACCTAAACACAGACGAGACGCTTGGGCCAAATCATGTGCTTCTTCGCTCACTATCCACCACCTCCCTGTGAGTCTGGTGAAGTAGATAAATGTAGCGTTTCCTTCAAGAGCACGTTGCATCTGAACATAATCCAGGCAGCGATAATGTGGAGGAGAAAGAACAAACAGAGTAGAGGCTGTTGTAGCACCCGGGTTGAATTGAGAACAGTGTGAAATAAAAATAAAAATCATCAAGGACAAAGGATGAAGAAGTGTCCCAAGTTTGAAAATTTGTGGGCGAGAAAAGAGGCACACAGAATTAGGAAACACACCAAACATGGACAGAATTTGATTACACTTCTGTTACAAAATCACAACTGCATATTATGACCATCACAAAGCTGGGATTTATGAGTGGACTTCCATTCAGAAAGCACAAAACCTGGACTTCAAACCTTCTCATAGATATTGGATAAATGTTGTTAGATGATTTTATCCACTTCCCCATACAAACCTAAAGACCTGATAGAGCTGGGATGTGTTCCTTCAAACAAGGTCATTTTCGATAGTCGTGCTTCAGGTGTTGGAAAGCAACATCATTTGACTCTATTATCATAACAAGACATGGACAGCTCTCATTTTGATGTGTGGCGTTCTCGGCATCAAACCTACTTAGACGTGATTCTAAACTAACAAGGGAGAAATGATCACAGTGTAATGGGAATGTTTCAACAGGTCTTATCACATTACTGTGATTGGTGATATTGTTGCTTTGATATGAAATCACTCCCTTACCCACAGAATAAAAGACAACATGGGAGAGTTTTTTTGCTCTCTCAAAGCATCTCACAGTGCTGCAGACGAGATGTGTTCAAACGAAAACATCCAAGCTGAACCTACCTAATGGTTCGTGAGATGTTCGAGACCGTTTCCTCATGCTTTCCAGACGATGTATACTATCGATTATCAGTGATCCCCTGACACTTCCTATACCTCCTCCATGATGTTGACGTTTGTGGTTTGAGTTTAAAGTCTCGACAAGTTGAACTGGTACACTGGGTGCAGACGGTTATACCCTCCCCCTAACACACGCACACACATTGTAATCAAAGATATAATACATCTATATCTGAGATTGTAATGACTTTGTTATGGCTCCATACGCGTTGGTTTTCCTTATGTTTCTGGCGTTTTCTCCTCCCTCTTGTGTTGTCTTTGTCTGTGTGTGTGGGTGTCGTTCTGGGAGGCGTGGCTGTCCTCTTCACATCTCCTGCTCTGTATTTGCAATCAAGTCAGCACACCTGCGTGCCATCAGTCAGCAGTATTTCTATCCCAGTCTTCCACCCACTCACTGCTTCAGCTCGCATGGTAGCGAGCTCTTCAGCCTCAGAGAATATCTCTGGTTTTGTTACGCTGCATTTGAAATGTCCTCCTGTGCCCCAGGTCTCTGCCTGCCTGTCAGCCACCCACGACCTCCCTTCACGCTCACCAATCTCCCCGTTTCACCATTGCCTTCATCCAATAAATCCAGGTACCTTTTAATCCGCTGCTGAGTCTATGTACTGCACTTGGGTCATGTCACAGACTTTATGCTTTTGTATCTGTCATTAAAGTTGTTCTAGGGTTTTAATATTAAATTGCTGTAACCAAAATACACTTAAACAAAAGCCTAAATGAATGAGTGGAGAAACAAAACAAGATGCAGATGCTTCCATGTGGGGCGTAGGGTCCCACTTGATTGTTTTAACCAGTATTAAGATTAACCAGATCTCAAAACAATTAAACATCTATGGATGTCAGTCCATATCTTTTGTTCATCCCTCCAGTAGAGTTTAGACTTTGAGAATCTATTTGCCAAGGTGTAAAGGCAGACTCTTTCGATACAGTCTATGGTTGAACCCAAAAGCACAACTTTGAGACCAGACCAGTAAAATAAAAATAAAAAAACAAACTAGTGAGCAGGTGTCCAAAAGGCCGGCAGGGGGTCATAACAGGCAGGCGCAGAAAATGGCTGGAACACAATGAATGAATGCAAGTGGGCGATATATATGCTGCTGGGCTGATTGGGATGTGGGAACAGGTGTGCAGGTGTTCCCATCAGTCCCAATGACTGATGACCCAATGACGTTCTTGTTGATCCAACACATCACTGGCACACTTTGTTATATATTTATATATTATATAAATAATATATATGTGTAACACGTGCAGCCTATCATATGTGTGCTTAAATCACTGCTGTGTATTCTTTTTCTTTCATGTTCTTCATGGATCTGTATGTTTACACGCAGCAACACACTAGCTGCAGCTTAACCATTGATTTTTGGGTCTTGTGCCCCCTGCTGTTGTCTTAGCCTATGGTGCTGGCGAATTATTTCACTCATCGATCTCCAATAAATCTTTTAGGAAATCTGAGATTTGTTTGTCATGCTGATGGTGGCAGTATTCACCAGCGATGCTGATGAAGGCTTAAATAAAAAAAAGCTTAACGCTATGAATACATGTTCTGTAAGACATGTAAAACATAAACTATATATCACAACCACAATAAAAACATAGTGCTAGTCTTATATCAACTGTGGCTGTCAAGTGTATATTTTTTATTTAAATAGTACTACATAGTAGTATTACAGAGGCCACTTTAGAAAAAGATAAAATGAACAATAAAAATAGAACTAAACTTCAGAGCATGTTCACATATACAGTATATCACATATATATATGCTATAGATATATCTCCGAAAGGTTTATCTTATGTCAGATGTAGTTCATGAAGGCATCACTAATGTAAGTTCCTTATCTGATGTACTTTCACAAGAAAGACATGTAAACTGTACTTTCATGTCTGTCTGATTAATTGTCTGTTATATTTTACTTAACCCACTGCCCACCGCATCTAGTGGTATAAAAATATCTCTTCTGTGGAGTTTTGCTTTTATTTATATGGACATCTGTTCTGAGGTATGACCATGTTGTTCTCTGCGTTAATAAAACTATCACTATACTGTATTTTACCTGGAAAATTCTTTGAACCCGCTGCTGCAGTCAGTATCAGTCAAAAAGCAGGGAAAGGTTTTCGATGAAAAAAGAGACTCTTATGTCATGCAAAGAGGAAGAAACAGAACCTTGATCTTTAAAGTTAAAAGCGAGAAAAGATTATTTTGGCAACACCTGATCCCTCTCCGGTTGTCCCTGATCGTACAATTTAGCTCCCAGGCTCCTGATCCATGTTTAAAACATTCCCGCATCAAACAGTTGATGTGAGACATTTTAAAAGGATTGCAGTACTGATGAGAAAGTTACTTCAAATATAAAAGTTACTTCCAATGTGAGCAGTAAAACGAAGCGGAGTTATTTATATGAAGACAGATTATCTGAGAGGAAACTAACAGCGTGCGGGTGAGTTTTCTGTGCAGAAGAGCAGGCGTGTGGTGGTTCCTGTGCGTGCATGCGTGTCCTGCAATCAGAGCTTATGGGAAACTCGGAGGCACCGACACAGCTTATCATCTATCAGGAGAGTAGACAGCAACGTTCTCACTGCTGTTTCTTTGAATCCACACTCTTTGACCCAATAACATCAACCCTCTGAGGGAGAAGCCAGGCCTTACTCCCGTCCGTTTATTTGGCAAGGAGGCAGCTGGACTGTTGAGTAGATTTATAAAAGGAATATGTCTATATCACAAACTGCTTTGTTTGGTTATTTAAAGATTCATGTCCTCTCTTTCTATCTCTCTCTATACCCTAGTATTTGTTTGCTTTTCTGAGACTTTGTGTTGAGTTTGTGGCGTTATTGCTTTCTATAACTTCTATAACTAAGCATACAATCTTTTCAAGAAAGGAGGGGATTCATTCATCAATAAAATGTACATAAAAATCAGCCCCATTTTAAGCTCATGGGTGTATGCTTGATATTCCAAAACAGATTTTGGATCACCAAACATCCCTGACTTTGTTTACATTCTCACAATCACTTGTGAAACAGATGGGTCAGTGCGTCCCATACAATAATGTTACAGAAATATGCACAGCCACCCCGACACACAGGCTGCGCTGTGCATTGCATGGTGGTTAAACTGAGGGGGCTGAGACCTGTTGCACTCCGAGACATAGATTAGGTTTCTGCTGCAGCAACTCAGAGGACACTCCAGAAGCAGGGGTCAACGAATTGTTGATTATTTTCCTTTAGACACCCCTGGATGTCATTTTTGAGGTTACTCAGTAATTTTGCTTTGACAAATATCAATGGCCAGGAGCTGAAAAAAATCTAAGTACTTTAATAAGCATGTAAATCTATACGTTATAAAAAATAATGAAGAATGAAGAATAAAAACAACGCAGCAAATATATAAATAACACAGCAAAATGTCACTATGAAACAGAAGTTATAGTGTTGGTGTACATTTTGTGGGTGGCTATAGTTACATGTTGGATGCACCATAGCTTTCGCTGCCCATAACAGGGTGCCTGGAATCCCACACTGAATCAGTTAAAAGGAAATTTCACACAAAAATTCAACTCCATACTTTTTCAAATTCATGCTTAATTTTATTTGCACGTTATACCGGATCAAAAAGGAGTTGGTGACTCATCCTTCCCCGCGATGTCCTGTTGAAAGAGTTGAAGGGCAAACAGAATTTGACGTGTCTGGGTTTGGACACCTTGTTGATAATGGCACACAGAGCTCTCCAGCTCGGCCTTTTACCCAATTACAACCCTCCTTCTTCTCTTTACTCCGTGCTCTTATTGTGTTTGATCGCCTCGCTGTGCTGTCTGCTGCATGCCATCCATGTGAATTGAGGTAAATATTAGACTGGTTTTGTGTACCAACAGAACGTCTGAGTGTTTATTTTTACAGTGCATACATGAGTGTTTATATATGGTGTTTAGCTCACACGGAACAAATCTGGGGTGGGATACGGTGAAAGGATGGTCATATATGGAGTTGTGCTTTCAGAAATGTTTACTTGACTGCTGAAATCTGGAATTTCTAAGGGCAGGATTGCGGCCCAGTGGTCAAAGAGGTTATCACATAGAAGACGTCCAACCTGAAATGTTTTGATCACAGTTTAACAATGTAAAGCAGTTTGTAACTTTATTTTGAAAAGTGTATGCTGAAATGTGTATTTTTGGGGTCGACTAACTAACAAAGTCTGTGGCAAACAGCTTCAAAATCTCACTTTTAGAAACGTAGGGTGTTGACACAGGCATAGTGTTTATGTCCCTTTAAGGCAAAAAAGCATTTAAAAAGTCATATTTCAGCACCACATGAAGTCGAAAGCACCCAGTGGGCCTTTGGTGACTCTGTTAGAGCGCGGTGATGAGTTGTTTTAATTTGCTGGCGCAGCTGTTAAGCACATTTTAAATTCAGAATTTGAGTTTTAAATGTCACAGGACTGCCCCTCACTGCCCTTCCTGCAAGAGGTTGGATTGTGTCTTCTACCAACAATGTTCCTGCTGTATTGTAGCACAGCACACGAAAAGAAATATGATTGGTTTATGTAGTAAACAACTGATTTATATGCAGACATGCTTTCCAAATACGGGGAACAAAGGACAACAGCGATTTCTGTGAAATTGTAAACATGTTGGTGAGAGGTTGACTGAAGCAAGCAGTCGCTGATTCCGTCAAGGATGACCCAGAGATCCGGTTCACAGAGGAAATTGTTCAGTATTTACAGCACATTGTCCTCAGAGTACAAACCCGTCCCCTTCTCCCCCACACACACAACCCTGTACAGAAATGTCAATCTTTTTTGGGGGGAATCAGCTACGGGATAACAAGACTTATATACGGTCGATAAGCGTCGACAGCCACGCTAGCTTATTTTGACCTGATGATGGAGCTACATAAAAAGATCAGGATCACCACTTTTTAAAATGTTTTGTTTTACAAATCACCCTGAGGGGGGCATAAACATCTGTACAACCCATGCAATATTTGTTGAGATATCTCAGTTTGGACCAATTGCGTTATTGTCGTCAAGTAACAAATAAACCAACAAATTGATTAAACTTCTTTTATTTTATACTTTTCTTTGGTTTTATAAATTAAAGTAATTAAAACCACTTGCACATCCTTTTTCTCTGCCAGCTGGAGACACTGACTTGTCAAAACCAACTGACAAGCAAGAAGCTTTCTACATCAGCTTTCTCATTTGTCCAACATGAAGTGTCCCTTCCACCTAAGTGTTTTCTACAAATCTTTTTCAATGGCGCAGTGTTGAACAGTTTAAATGTGGATGTGAATTTTGACACCGAATTACAAGCCAGATTTTAGCACTCTGAGTCAAGATGAAGATTGGTATTTTCTAGGTAACCACACAAAAGTCCTTTGAGCCGTCTCGAGCGGGCACGACATCACCTCAGCCCAGCAGCTTTCCACATTATTGCTTTGTCTCACGCTACGGGGCTCGGCTATCACAGAGAGATGTCTGCAGACTGTACTGTCTGCCATTTAGAGCTGCAGCAGCTTGTCTTACTGCTGGATCAGTAGGCATTTCAATGAAATTTCTCTTTCACTCTGTCTCACCACGCTGAGTTGCACTCTATGCTAAAAGGATTCCTGCAGAACATCATTTCTGAGCTATTTGGCCCCTTGAAATTGTGTGGATGTAGACTCCCGAAAAAAATCCTAATTAGATGATGAGATGCACGTCATGCTAATTGGGAGGCTTCTCTGTGAGGACTTGATGTTGTGGTTGGGTTCCTGAAGCAAAAACACAGCAACCGAACAACAAAAACAAGCTCAAACTAATTTTTGATGTGTACTGAGTAATCAAATAATGGATCATTATTACAAGCCTCATCTGACCTAATCTGTCCACATGGCTGCTTTCGGCTTTTGTTTTTCAGTGCCAGACATTTGCCTTATCTATGAATAAGCCCTCTTAAGATCTGTCTCTACAAGTACCTTAAACAGACCCATAACCTCAGAAATAACAACTTTAAATGAAACCTGAGAGTCTGTGAGATTTACTTGGCTTATTTTGAACTGCAACATTTCCATTAAAGGCTGATAAATCTATGTGACAGGTACAAACGGAATAGTTGAGATTCTTTGCCTTCATATTGTGACTGATATACTGTCTGTATCTGTGTACATCTTACATAACACGTCTGTGAGCGGTTTAAAAGTTGTAAAAATTGTCGGCCTCCTCGTCCATAAAATTCAATCTAAACAGCGCATTAAGGAATCTGTCAGCGATATCATCGGACAGTATAATAAATCCAGACCTTAAAGTTGCAAATGCTTTTTTTTTTTCTTTAGTTTTGACGCACTTGAATTTGAGCAGGAAGCCACAGAAGTCATGTTATCATTTCATCCTACATCTGTTTTAATCTGCCAATTCAGTTTTGCTTTTTTTTATGCATTTTATCTCCAGATACTTTGCACATCAAACATGCAGTATCAGATTGCTTTTCTTATTTTTGGCGCCAGAGGATAGCTAGAATTTATGATTTCACCCTGACTTGTGTGGCTCTGGCACGTGCAATGTCGATAGCTGGCAAGTGTTAAAAGGTGTCCATTCTTTCAGATTGAAGCCACCACTAGCTGATCCTTATACTGTGAGCAACCTGTTGCATTAGGCCACTGCCATCATTGAGTACATCTGACCAGCTCCCCGGTGTTGGCTGAAAGGTCTGGACTGGACTTCAAGCTGTTGTTCTTCTCTTTCCAGTTTTATTAAGCAATGTCACAAGCTTGTCTGCTGGTGAGGGATTTCTTTTTTAAAGGGGGGTTTAGTTTATACAGAGGCCCTCTGGGGTCATATGGTAGAACTCAGGAAAAAAACGAGCACATGGATTGCGAATCTGAGGGAAAGGATTGTGAATCTGAGGGCACAGATTACAATTTTTTTTTTTCTACCATATGACCTTTAAGCTCTGTCCATACACTACCATCAGTGGCCTCTTTACACCCAGCCAATATCATGCTGAGGGATTCAGCATGGAAAATGTTCCTTACAACTTAAAAATTCAGGGTCATTCAAAAAAGAAAGCATTATTATTATTTATTCATGGTTTCAATACAAGCATGACAAATTAAAATGCATGCATTTCATAAAACAATCACTGTCGGCACTAATCTCCCACCTCTGCCTATCATGCCGACACAGGCAGCTCGGCGCTGCAGAGCTCAAATGAAGTGGCTCCTATTCTTGTCTCAGCTGACAGGACGTGTTTCCTCAGAAGGCCACTTATCACGTTTGTCCTGACATTCCAGACCCAAACAACACGACGAGGAGGCAGAAAAAAGCACGCTGCACCTGGATTTCTACAGCCCGATACATTGATTGAACTAAAATATATAGTTTATTTAACAGCTTTGCTGTCACAGAAACACCACGTCCTCATACCTAAATGACAGAATGGGTTGTTTGCCAGCGACATATATAACCGTTGCGGAGGGCGGTCTGCACAGAGCTTTTCTTGAGGGGTATTTACATTGAGAGGTTTTTAAATCATGCCGCAGGCTTTTGGCCAATAAATATTTCCACATTTGGCTTAAATGTATTAAAGAAATATGCAATTGCACGTCCTTAAAGCTGGAGAAATTGCGAGACATGGATAAAAAACTGAAAGGTCAAAATCAATGTATCTGGTGATTTGTATTAGTAACTTTATTTATCATTCTTGCATTTCTGTTCAATTCTGATTTTATGGCATATTTAATATTATTGTGTCTATGTCTGAAACTCATGCTTGCAGCCTACTTTGGTCTCATTAAAAAAAAAACTTTATTTACTCTAATCTGTCCAAAGGTATAAATGTGCTTTCCAGCACCTCTAAAGCTCACTAATAAAACATTTTTTTTTCTTGTTTGTTGTTTGGTGTGTTGTGAATATTTCTCAGCTAGTGACTTCCTTCCTCCTTTTTACACTCATCCGCCACTCATCTGAAAAGATGAATCATTTTTATGTAACTCATAAAGTTCAGTTGCTTTTGATTTTGCACTAGTCACATATTCTGGGTCATATTCTTCATGGGCACTTTGGAAAGTAGTTTTTTCTCTGCACCATTTGAATATGAGTATCACGTCTTCTCTGCAGTGCCCTGGGTCAGTGGCTATTGCATTTAGTAATACTCTAATTTAATTTAAACAAATTGTTTTCTCAAAGGCTGCATAATAAAATGCGTTTCTCTTCAGCAGTCCCTCCCCCATGCCAGTGAATTTGAATATGCTGAGAACCACAGTGGTTGATAATGATAGCCATAATATCTTCCTAAATGAAACAATGCCAGTGATTTCATCCACAACTCTAAGAACAATGGATGAACTGACTTCAAGCTGAGCATAGCTTCTGTTCTCTATGAAGAAAGTGACTGAGGACTTTTAGTTACAAGATGTGAATATCATTTTATTTTTTTATGTAATCACTGTGCTCTATTGAAAGAGGAAACTGCAAGCATTTCTTTAGCCTTTCTAGTCCACAAGTTAATATTTGATACTAAATTGCAAAGCAAAAAATCAATAATAACAAACCTAGTCATTTGCTTGCATCAATCATTTCATTAGTTCAGCAAGTCATTTTCCATCTACTGTTTTTCTTTCTTTCCTCCACCCTGCGCCTCGTGGCGGAGGAATGTTTTAATTAACTCCATTGAAATTCAAAACATGCCATAGTGTAATGGTAGCTAGTATGAGGCAGTTTTGGGAGCTAATTTAGAAAACTACAACTGCACAACTACCAGCGCCCAGGGCTCATTGCACTTGAGTACAGAGCAATTTGTGTTGCTGTTATTTGAATTTCATGCCGGATATATTCTCAAGCACATTGTGTACATGCACACGGAAACATATGCACACTGTAATGTGGAGGAGAAATAAAGCTTTAATAGATATGATGAGAGTGGAGGTGAATGAGCTACACCAGCATCAATGTCGGGGATTAGACAGATTGCTCTCGTTATGATGACTGTGAGAAATTATGCCGCCACACTACACTTCCAACCAGCCAGGCACTTTTTTTTTAACCTGAGACGTACGCTTAATCCTTCCTAATTCAGTTTTAATTGATCTGCAGCAGAGCAAGAGGACATTTGCACCTCTCATCAGGCACAGTGAGAACAGAATGTGTACAGTGCGACCCAAGCGTCACCCCACTGATATGCAATCTTGGTCTGGTTGATATTCTCAGCAGTGTCTTTTTACGGTTTGTTAGGATTTGTTGCTACAGACCCCTCAGGCAACAGTGTCATGTCTCTGTTTCATATCCTGAACTCTGCCACTTGAATGTCGTAAAGGACAGCAAATATTGATCCTTCTTCTGTGGTACATGGCAGCACTCAAATCTCAAACAGGACTTTGTTTCTGATAAGGTGGCATCAGTGGGAAAGGTCAACAAGATTTTGTCATAAGAGAATCTTATACCTTAGGCTGTCTTAAGTCCCAAACCTGACATATATTCAAAATATATATATATATATATATATAACTAGTTAGATTCATGATGCCTCTGCCTCAGTTTGAAAAATTGAAAAAGGACTTAATGAGGACTCAGTTCTCCGCACAAAACCGCTCTTGCTTGCTGAAAGTGAACCCAAAGGCAACTGTGAGAATTATGTTATTAAACTTTAAAATTAATATAATTTAGCATCAAAAATCAATCTTTCAGAAATATCAAAATGGTTACTGTAAAGATTCCTAATAGACAAGCTTATTGAGTTTGTAGAACAATAAGTGTATGGTGTGTCTCTGTGTGTGTGTGTGTGTGTGTGTGTGTGTGTGTGTGTGTGTGTTAAATTGGATCTACTGAAATTTCACAAGCTCAATCAGGTTGTTTCATGTACAAGATGAGTAGAAAGCAGCATGCACACCACTTTTGATCTTATTTTAATCTTTTGTGGTGCATGTAATCAAACCCCCCAAATATCTGATTCCTGCACACATTTTATCACATCTGCGTTGATTTATTAAAAAAGGTTGAGGTTTCGGTCACATGGGCCTTTCTCAGGACATCAAAGTGTCAATCATAAAGTGTCACGGTGCTTAAATACAGTCCACAATTGCATGATAGTCTGCAGCTATGTTTCATAGCAGCTTATTTATTCAAGATTCCCTCAACTACAAAAACACACAATATCTACACAGTTGCCCATAAAGTTGGAATAATCATTTTTCCTATTTATACATATCAGTAATCACCTTTGACCAGGTGCAGTGATTACATACTGAGTCCCAGTTACGCAGGTGAATCGACTTCATGCTTAACAATTGTTTGGCGCTATAAAAGGCAAGACATTCGCTGTGTTGTCCTTTTGATCAAATATTTTATTCCAACTTTATGGGCAACAGTGTATTTTGTTGATGTTTCAGATTGTGGTTGATTGACAATGAATTCTCATCAGAAACAGAACAATTCTGGATGATGCTATATTTTGATGTACCCCTCTTGATTTATGTGTAGCTGACTGTTTCTGGTAAGATAATATGGGTATTAATATTCC
>JAVQJL010073224.1:0-11610 GCA_036024295.1 Nannoperca obscura | reverse complement strand
CTTACTTTACAAAGCATCGCTGATAAAACTACAAGACTGAAACGATGAATTAAAATATAGAAGTGTTGCTACTTTTCATTGAACTCACTCGGGTGAAATCGAAGCGTTGTAATGTAAGTATTTGAGGAAGTATCGATCGTATCGTAGCTCAACTCTTGTCGAATGAACGCGCGCTCCCGCGGACAGGGGATAGGGAATCTGGCAGGGGTATGGAACTTGGCACGACACCTGTCTGTCTCTACAGCAATTTGAGACATTAATGAATTCACCTACATAAAGTCTTTCTGCGAAACATCTATTTATAAAACGGGGGAAACTCTGTGTCGCTGCCACTTGAACAACATGAACAAAGTCCACACTTTGACAAGCCCAACTCTTTTTTACTTTGTGAATCACTTCTAAAAGGTTACTTTATTCCATGCGCTGTACCTCACCCGATTATGTATCCCAGCACGGCCAGCTGATACAGTCGAAATAATATTCCGATTTTCCTGTTTTCGGCGATGACATATTTCTCAGTCTTGTAGTTGAGGAGAGAAACGAAGAAGCCTCCCCAGCCTGCCATTCCTCCCGCACAGTGAACCCGAGTGAGCCAGCAGCTCCCAGGCCCGCAGCTCATATACAGATACAACTGCTTCACTTGTCATGCGACGGGCTGACCCACTGAGAGAGGGGCTGCAGGACACTGTCAGAGACCACTTCGAGACACGTGGAGCAAGTGTTAATATTATGCTTTGGTTTGATGTCAAATTTATTTTCACAGACAACATTTTGGAAGCCACACAAAACCTTGTGGGGCAAAGTAGTAGTTGTAATGGTACATCTGTAAATCCACATTGACTTTATAGTGACCCTGTAGGCCGATACTTTGGCTAATATTGCTCTAAAATTCTTAATATGCACTGTTAGACATTTCTGTAATTTTAACAGTAATTTACCACAAAGCATACTGTACACAGCTGTAAAATCCTTTTTACAGTGAGGAACTGCAATTTCCTTTGCGTCACTGGGGTTTTAAGTCACGTGATACATTATTTACTGTTTACTACTGTAGTTTTTAAAGCCACTGTAAGTTACTGTAATTAGCTAACGGTCACTTAGCTCTCTCCCTCCCCCAAGCTATTTTTAAAACATAAAGCCATATTTTCTTCGGACATTTTCGCGCTTTGAATGCTGAGCCACAGGAGCAAAGCGGTGCGCCAGTGAAGGAGTGTCGGACAGGAATTTCACCTGTGACGGACACATAATCACCGTGGGGTCGGAAGACTTTATTTCTTCAGTGAGACCGCCAAGAAAGATTTGCAGGTAAACATTTTAAGCTTTAAATGTCCTAGCAATTTTTCTTGTCGTCTTTTTATTGGTTTACCGCAGAGTCATTTCAGTGTAGCCTACTTGCTAATCTACACCCAACAGCTAACTTTCGTGAGAAGTTTGGGTTTCTTTCTTTAAAAAAAAACTACCGGAATTATTGTAAAGACAGCTAAAGTTGATCTCACACGGAAAACAAACTGTGTGAGGAACTGTTCTGTAGGTGAATTTTGTAACGATATATAGAGCAGTAAAACCGGATTCTTGCTAGGCTGTATTATTAGCAACTACAATAAGCCTGTTTTTGAAACGATCGACTATCTAGAGATCGTCAGATTTTAGCGACAGTTTCTGCTGATTTTTAGTCCTATTCCGTTTCTGGGGATATGTCAATATGCTACGGTGTAAGGTTTGTAGCCACTATACTGGCAGTTCCAAAGCATTTTTTGCTCATTCAAAAAGTCATAAAAACTTGGCTAACTACAGGTTCTCATGTGGCATAGAAACGTGTTCTGCCAATTTCAGAACATTTTCTGCATTAAAATCCCACGTGCACAGAAATCACACACCTGTGCCACAAAAACCAGAGACTTGTAAGCAGGATGGTAAACACAAATGCAGTGTTCAAGGATGTGATTTTGTTGCTAAAAATCTTTCCTTGCTGTGCGTTCATTTAAGAGTACACATACGCAATGGAAAAAAAGTCACTTGTCCTTTTGAGGGGTGCACAAAACATTTCAGGGTGAGGTCATCCTTTGCCACTCACATATCAAGAAAACACAGGGAGCCAGTTGTTCCACAGCTGGAAAAACCACAGAATGCAGATGTCCAAATGCAAGATGCTCAACTTCAAGTCCAAGATGGTGTAGTTAATTCACTTCTTGGACAACATGAAATGGATACAGAGTTGAACACTGACACATTTTTAAAGAACCTAGCACTATTCTACTTAAAACTGCAGGCCAAACTACTTCTGCCAGCTACAACAGTACAGTGCATTGTTGAGGGATTTCAAGAAATCCATAGTACAGGAATGAAGCAAGTAATTAAAAAAGTGGAGGAGAAATTGGTAGAGTTGGACTTGAATGAGGGTAGAATACAGGAAATAGTTAAAGAACTCAAACAAGAGGATCTTTTTACTATTCACAATGAAGGTGTCTTGAGATCAGACAGAACTAGGAAAACATTCTTCAAAGAAAAGTTTGACTATGTTGCTCCAACCCAGATGTTCCTGGGAACAGATGTTGCCGGTAAGGAACGGTTTTGTCAGTATGTGCCTGTAAAGGAGACACTTGCTGCCTTGTTTAGGCAGTCAACAATGAAAGACCAGTTTGCACAATCTAAACTACAGGTGCATGGTGAAATGGTTTTGAATGATGTTAGCGATGGCAAAAACTTCAAACAAAATGGCATTTTACAAGGACTGTCATCCTCCGTTTCAGTTATTCTGTACATGGATGCCTTTGAGGTAACAAACCCCTTGGGCTCTGGCAAAAAAAAACATAAAATCATGGCCATGTACATGACACTTGGAGAAATATTGCCTCATAATCGATCCAGTGTTGACCCTGCACAGCTTGTCTTGCTTTGCAGAGAACAGGATTTTAAGTATTTTGGACAGGACAAGGTATTTTCCCACCTTATTGCTGATTTAAAAGACCTGGAGGATTCTGGCTTTCAGCTGGAGGATGGAACCAACCTCAGAGCATCATTGATTGCCATATGTGGTGATAATCTGGGTTCCCACTCTATCGGTGGATTCACTGAAAATTTCAGCACTAGCAAAAACTTCTGTAGGTACTGCTTGATTAACAGAGAGACATTTGCCAAATCACCACTAGCATTTGGTTCACGAAGAACACCTGAAAACTACAATGACAGTGTTGAACAGCTAACTTCTGAACGAGACATAGTGGATGGAATCAAATTTGATTCCAGTTTCAACTCACTGACATCGTTTCATGTCTGCTCTGGTCTTCCTCCATGTCTTGGGCATGATCTTTTTGAAGGAATAGTCTCAAATGATTTAGCTCTTTATATTAAATATCTGATAAAAGCTGAAAAACATTTCACTTATGTGCAGATAAATCAGACCATCTCACAAACAAGACTTTTTGGCAGTGACTCACACAACAAACCATGTGAGATTAAGGAAAATGCTAAAAGACTCAGCGGTTCAGCAGCACAGAACTGGTGTTTCTTACGGCTGTTACCAGTTTATGTTGGTAAATGGATCAAAAGACCCCTAGAGAGTGAGGTTTGGCAGGTATGCTTAAAACTCAGGGAAATAGTTGAGTTAATCTGTGCTCCAAAAATACATCAGAATGAGATTGCATATCTAAAGGTTTTGCTGGAGGAATATGTAGATCTACGTAGCAGCCTGTTCCCTGACCATCCTCTCAAACCAAAGCATCATTACTTGCTGCATTATCCAAGCCTCATTCTCAAGTTTGGACCCTTGATACGGTTGTGGACACTGAGGTTTGAGAGTAAACACTCCTATTTCAAAGAGTGTGCCAGAAAACTTCACAACTTTTTACACCTAAGTAAAACACTGGCAGAAAGACATCAGCTTCTCCAGTCTTACCTAAGTTGTGGTCAGTTATTTCCACCTCTCATTGAGATTGCAGGGGAGGCAAATGACATTGATGAACACTCATACAACAAAGACATACAGATGGCTTTAAAGACAGCTCATATCGATAAAGAAAGAACCTCTGAAGTTTCAGCAGTAATTTATAAAGGAACTAAATACACCAAGGGGCTTGTTGTTCCCCTTGATCACACTGGTGACACATTAGTCTTTGGGAAAATATCTCTGATACTGACAGATGAAAATCAGGTCCACTTTGTTGTTCTGGTACATCACTCAGTTCTATTAGTTGATCTTGGAGTTTATCATCTATATAACTCAGATCACAAATATGCATATGTTAATGCAGATAGGTTGCAAGACTATTATCCACTGCCAGTGTATCACATCTTGAACCTCCCTGTTGTTTGCTTGCATCACTCCGTCTGTTCTTTTTCCTAGGTATGGAGGTCGATTGCATTCAGGAAATTCAAAGAGTGCTGCCTGAATTGGACTATGAAAGACTGATGAGTGTTGTGGAACACCTCTCATCTCTGGTTGGAGTCACAAAGAAAGACGACCTTGCCTTTGTTGAGAAGGAAGACTTCCAGGAATATTTGACACCAATACAGTGCCGGAAGGTAATCCAGGCCTTCAAACAAAGAGGTGAGAAAAATACTCTAAACAATCTTAAAGCAAAATAATAGAAGATGCAACAGGCCTTTTCACACATGCATTACAGTCCTGAAAATTGAAACATGTTCTAGATGGAGGGATGGGGTGTGACAAATTTTGGAATACAGCATGTACACAGCATTTGCTCTACACAAATATTTTTTTAAGCAAACTTCCCCCCAAACATTCTTTTAAGTCCTAGAGTGAGGCAATATGTGTATGTAGCAGTTAATCTTCCACAGTAATGTCTGGGCACAGGGAAGAGTTGCTACTTCATATTTTACTCTGCAGATTTATCTTTAACCTTTTTACTTATAGAGTTTGATATCTTTAAATGCATGTGACATTGATATTAAGACAAAATTGGTCATTAAAGAGCCTTATCCAGCAGTTAATGTACAAAAAAACCCTGTAATTTACAGAGTGCACTTTGTGCATTGTTTCTTTCATCCTGTGTGGTTTATACACATGCACCTGTTTTTTCTTATTTACACAGTGCATTTCCAGCTGAAAATCTTATGGTATAAAATACATGCAAGAATAGCAAATTAGGGGGAACTGTCTATACATCTGAACATGTCTGGCATTCATGTATGAAATCAACTATAGACATATTCCACGGATTTAGGTTCAAGGTTTTTTTGGCTGGAATTTATAGTTGATACAGTATTCTAAATCTCTGCTTTTGTCTCTGTATGAGCACACATTGAAGTTGTGAAAACCACTCAGCAGGTCATCTGTTTGAAAAATGACTACAGTGATATTGCCAAAAAACAAAATTTTGATAGTAACTATTTAAGCAATGTTATGTTCTTTTATACAGAATGTGTTTATACTGTAAATGATTTAGATTTGTAAAAATCTGTTAATGTGTTTATTTTCTTCAAAGAACTGAAAGACCAAGGGAACACTGAAGTAAGCTCTGTGCCAAATGGAGAGACAGCGCCCCTGTCATCTTTGGACACAGAGAGAGAAAATGGACGGTCCTTCTTCACACCTCCTCAGACACAATCCTATTTTCCTGGATCCACTCTCACAAAAACACAAAACTCTTGGATCAACCAGTTCCAAATTCCATGGGAACAGATGCCTGCTTCACTGTCCCAGGCAATGTTAAGAGGGGAGAGGGCCAGTCCAAAAGACAAGAGAGCAATGGTGCGGGCTGTAGTGTCTGCTATGCAGCGACACTGTCCAAATCCTAACAGGGCTGCATGCATTGAAATTGCAAAAATGATAATTTCAAAATATCCTCTGACCTTTTCAGACATGACTGAAGAAGGTGAACAGATTGGAATAGGGTACTATTCCCTCATTAACCAGCTGAAGACAAGAGTGGAACATGTTAATAGAAACAATACAAGTGAGAGAATACGGAGACCAAGGACAATAACACAGACTAACAATTCTAACTCTACCATAAAAACATCCTTGTGGAAAGTGGACAGCTATGGCTGTGTAAACTGGCAGCCAAAATGTCTCCCAGAGGGAGAAACGGCACAGTCTCTTGAAGAGAGAAGAAAAAATATGGTTGCCATATTTCAGTCAGCTGGTCCTAGAGCTGTAGACTGGCCAGATATAGACAGTTCAATGAGTCTGACATACATCTATCAGCGTCATATGATTAATGGCTGCCCTCCTCCAAGTATCAGTGAGATTGAAGAACAATGGCCGTTTCTCTTTACAAAAAGAGGACTTTGTGACCACTTTAAAATCCTCACAGAGATAGATATATGTGATCGACTCGGAGAGGCTCTTCAGACCAAGGGGAAGAGGATTCTGGACTTCTTCCGAAGACACTCTCAGAATAAAGACATTCAGTACCTTCTCCAGGATCTTGACAGCGACACAACTATGCAGCAAAGCCGGAATTGCATCGCAGCAGTACTCCTTCTGATGAAGCACTTTGTTGAAAAGGACGAGTCCATCTTCCTTTTGGCAGATGTAAGTTGGCAAATAGTCTAAGCAACAATGTAAAATATGTTAACTGTGAGTAATTGTGCTGCATGTTATAAATGTCGTCATCTCTGGCTTTCTTGTGTTTAAGACAAATTCAACAAAGGCGTCCATTGAGAGAGACATGACATTGCCTTCATCACCAAGATTGATAATGGGGGGTAAGGGAAGATGTATAAGTTGTTGCAAGATTAGTATGTCTGATTTGAAAAAAGCCTTTTTAAAGTATGATTTATTTTTATTTTTTTGTCTTTTAAGGGACCACATACCTTGACTCCACAAAGTGGATGGTGAGCATTGAGGGAAAGGTGGCCTACATTTTGGATGAGCAGCTGACTTTCACAGACGCATTGTCTGTGTTTTTCGGAAGCTTCTATGCTTTCAACATTGAGTACCAGGAGCTAGCATGTGCAACGCTGGAATTCATTCAACGGTAAGTATCTTCTTTCAGCCGTGTTGTAACAGACGGCTGGTGGTATAATTATATTGGCATGAATTGTAGTTGCAGGTCCATATAGTCTACACATATACAATACACCAGGTTGCTGCCATGGAGTTAGCCTTATATACTTTATATCCACATTATATCAATATTGTTTCAGGGGTGTAAACTCCAATTACAACACATTTGTATGGTGTTTGTAGTTTGAACTGTGTTGTTGTCCCTTACTTGTTTTAAACATTAGCCTGAAATATGATTTTTTTTTCTCTTGCTTGAAGATTCTTCTTGAGAATCAATCCAGAAGATGGAACGAAATGCACTGCAAGGACCGGAGTGAGTCGAAAGACTGGAGAGTTGGTAAAGAGGAAGACGACCATCATGAACAGCAAAGTGCTGTCCTTTCTTCGCCAGCTGACAGAGTTTGAGTGGAAGAACTTGGATTAGGTGAGACACTTCTCATTAAGATGTGCTCAATATATACAGGGCTACAGAATTATTGAGGATATCTAAATAAAGCAAATGCAGAGGAGGACTTTGTTATTGTATTATAATTTTGGTGGTAACTAACTAAAACCTCTGTTAGGTTTGTGCAGAACTTAACAAGCTCTTGGTGAATTATTTTATATATAACTGGTGTGTTGCAGCAAGGAACCAAATAAGACCTGCACAACAGTGGTCTATGAGGACCAGATCAGCTGGTCCCTGGTGTAGTCGTTGTACACTGGGTATATGTTAATTTTCCTTATTCTTTACAGGGTCTTGCAGCAGCAGCTGAACCCAGCTCCAATCAGACAGAAGGGGCTACACCCTAGCCAGGTTAACCATCCATCACACACTCACTCTTACCTGTTCTGACAATTGTTGGCAGTTAACCTAAGTTTATGTTTATGGACTGCACTGTTGCTATAATATTTTTCATTTATTTTTGAATGGAATGGAATTCTAACAGAAGACGTTGCACTGTTATGTTGTTGACTGTTAGCTATTTGTATTGCCAAAGGTATTGTATTCCTGTCTTTAAAGAAAATGTTCTTGTTAATTTGATTAATTATCCAGTTCTTTTTTGTAAAGAATTTGTAAAATGTGTTTTATACTGAATGAACTTGATAATTGGTTTTAAGCCGATGTTAAATGTATTTACAATAATAATATAACTTGAAATTGAATGAATAACATGACTTAAATGAGTGTTTGAACTGAATAAAGTTAAGAATTGAAATAGGTTTGTTATAGCTTCTGGGCTTTGGGGCAATTTAAAATGTATTTGCCATAGTAACATGAGTTGAATGGAGAATCTTTTGAATGAAATGTTTTCTACAAAGAATCTAAATTGTTTACCTTTTGTAATATTTCAAATAAACAATATGTTTTGTGACAAACATGCCTATTTTCGATTCATTATGATTTTTTTGAAAAATTAAGTTAGATTTAGTTTAGTTATTTTTTAGTTAAATTATTTTTGAGAATTAAAAAATGTATTATTCAATTATTAAAAGTAAATTGAATATTCAATTACAAGATACATTAAATGTCAAGTATGAAAAAAGAATTGACATAAATAGTACAGTATAGTGCTGTAGGATAAGCATTTCTACAGTAGCATACTTCATTTCAATTTTACAGTAACATTAAGTTACTGTAATTGTAATGAAGTATGCTACTGTAAAATTTAAATTACAGTAGCATACTTCATTTCAATTTTACAGTAACATTAAGTTACTGTAATTGAAATGAAGTATGCTACTGTAAAATTTAAATTACAGTAGCTTACTGGCAACAGTGTTGCCAGTAAGCTACTGTAAAAACTCATTTGAAATGTCTAACAGTGTGCGCTACTCTAAAAATAAAGGTTCTGGGGGGTTCATGGGTTGAGGATGGTCATGCAAATCAGTTCTGCACACATATTCTTCTATGCGCTGCATGTTGGTGTTAATGGCAGCAGGCAGCTATGCAGAAGCAGCCAGTACTGTCCCAGCTAATGGAAGCATTATCACAGGAAGGCGGCTTTCCCACCTGGTGTCTTTAATGATACTGAAAACTCCACTCTCTGCACCATCTTCTCTCATTTTGCTTTGACTTCCATGGCACAGTTCATTATTACTGCGGTAAACTGAGACACTGTTTTATGGCTGGTTCTCTATGGATGGCTGAATGATTTAAGCCCCTGGTTTAACACCTAACCACCAGCCAGAGGAACCTGTCCTTTGGGTCCTGTTGGGCTGAGACACCACCCACCCTCTATGGATCGAACACATCCAGGTTCCCATCAGATGTAGTGCACGTGGCAGACTATACAGGGCAGTTTCATTATATCCCCAACATCCAAGCAGTACTCCTTTTCTGGAACACTTCCTAACATCAGGTTAGTTGGAGGCCGTGGATATAACAGTCGATGTAACATTACATCATAATTCATGACATAACCGTTCACCATCACGATGCTGAAGTAAGGCATCCGATTTGCAGCTTCCAAATTGTCAGTTAAGGGGAAAATGAAGGGAAACTTAATTTACAGTGCTGAGCGTCTGATCCTCCATTTTTTGCATCTCTGACTGTTGTGAAAGCATGTTAGACATTTTAAATAAAGCCTTAACGCTGTCTGGAAGCCATTTCCAAATCTGTGAAAAGTTTGTTGTATTTGTGAAAATCCAAAACAGGGAGATTTCATTGCTTTTTTCACAACTGGACCACATTGGACAAGGTCTAGATTTAAAACCACTATACTTAGACCTGTCAAATCAGGAGTAGATTATACCAGACAGGCTGAAGATTTGTGAAACCTTTATTGGATTTTTGAAAATGCAAGAAAGGGACATTTCACTACTTTTTTCACCCGTAGACCACATCAGACCAGGTCCAGATCCAAAACCAAAACCACAATAATTAGACTTGTCAAATCAGGAGTAGATTATACCAGACAGGCTGAATATCTTTTAAAACACAATTTCAGATTTGTGGCACCTGTATTAGATTTGTTAAAATGCAAGAAGAAACTACTGTACTTTTCCTTTCAGTAAAGCAAATAAAAAAGAATCCATGTTTTGATCTCATCATCAAAACAAACCCTGTGTGTGTGTGTGTCTGAAAGAGAGTACACACAAAACTTTTCCTTATGTAGGTGTTTTTCTCATGTTTTTGATTGTAACTGCCTGCCAACATAGGCCATAATACTGAATCTATTTAGGATTTCTACATTAAAGATATTGCTTAATGTAATATATTAGCCATTCAGAATATCAAAGACAATTCTTACATACTGAGTTCAGGCTAAATTGAAAAGATTATTATCTGCAATAAAAGCACTCAATTATGAGATTATCTTCATGATTGAAAGTATGATTTGTTCTCTTGGAGCTATAATAATCAAATGTCTACCAGGTACCACAGGCACAGTTGTCTTACACTCATTAGTAGAAAAATACAAGGATTATAAAGCCAACATAAGCCTATTTCACCACAGGTTCCAATTACAGCAAGTTTAAAACTGGATGGCTGCCATATGGTTCCATTCTGGAATGGCAAGTAATTATTATATGTCACATCTACTGTTTTATGTCTATATCTGAGGCAATCAAACACAACTATATTTTGTGATACACACACACAAAAATACATTTATAACATGACATGACATATAACACAAAAAATAGGTTTTAATGAAGGATTCGTCCTGATATTTTGTGTCACATTAAATAAATCTATTTTATAATTAACTAAACAACCAGTTTTAAAAGGGGCTGTTGGACAGTTTTGCTTTAAACCAGATATTTGTACAGTGGGAAAGCGAATGTGACTACTAATGGTAACTTCCAATGAGCTGGTGACCTCTAGTGGTTCCATGAGTCATTTTACTCTTCATTAAATAGCCAAAAGCTGTGTCTGAAATCAGTCACTACTCATTTCATAGTCCACTATATAGTGAGTTCACCATTTTGTTGTGGTGTCCAAATATAGCGAGAATTATGCCCCATATAGTGGACTCTATCTTTCAATGCATCGTGAAAAGCCACAGGCTGTGTCTGAAATGAGTAGCATTTTAATTCCTGTTAAACACACAAATTTGTTTTAATGCTAAGGAGCTTTTCAACCAGGATTCGGAGTTCAGGCATCTGGGCTCCTATTGAACTGAGTGTTCGGATAGGACATTGCCCCTTGAAGCACTTTGCCAGGATGTGATATATGAGAAGATACTAGTAAACAGTCATGCTGATTGGGCGATAGTTATCTGGGTCTACTATGGGACTTTACATCAGTCCTTGTTGAAGCAGTATTTTGTACACTGTACAATCTTTAAATGTTTGTCAATTGTTAAGGGAAGAAAGCATTAAAAGCAGCCAATGTGGAATGGTATAAATAATGTTTTACAATAATCAAAACCTGTGATTGTAGTTTATTCTTATAGCATTAATTTTCTAGACAAAATGTGCAACAGAAAGGTAGAACTCCATATAATTTAATCTCATCTTTTATTGAGTTAGGTTGTCATGTAAATCAGGTAAAAACAAATAATTTATTGACCACCCCTGAGACGCAGGACAAGATGGAGGGTGGACTCCTTCTGGATGTTGTAGTCAGAGAGGGTGCGGCCATCTTCAAGCTGCTTGCCGGCAAAGATCAGCCTCTGCTGGTCTGGGGGAATGCCTTCCTTGTCCTGGATCTT
>JAVQJL010073221.1:0-27325 GCA_036024295.1 Nannoperca obscura | reverse complement strand
ACACACACACACACACACACACACACACACACACACACACACACACACACACACACACACACACACACTAAAAGGCAGCTGTATTCTCCCAGAATAAATGCTTGAAGCAGGCACATAGTTGACAGACAGGAAAAAAACTGTCAGAGAGGAAGATGAGGAGAAAAAGAGCTGAGGAGAGAGAATCCAGGATCCACGTGGGCAGAGGTGGATTGTGGGGCAGGGAGATGTGCCAGGGCTCGCCAGTAAAAAGTAGGCCAGCGCATCTGCCAGGCAGACAAAAACATGCCGTCACTGTTTGGAGGAAAGGGGGGGGCTAAAAGCCCCGCCTTAGAGGATTGAGTAAGTTTGTATGTGTAAGTTTGCGTATGTTCTAATCACATCAAAGCATGACCTAATGAAGAGCAGCAGTTTGTTTTAAAGCCTGCTGATCCTCAATAATCCTGTCCACTGATGCATCACTGGGGCTGAATTGGTAAATAGCTCTCTGATGCTCACGCACAAACATTTCTGAACCGGACCCTACATGCCATCTTGCCTGTGGTACATTTGCGAACCAACAACACACCGACTTCAGTGCAGGTTCCCAAAGGCTTGCTAGTGAAACTCGCTTTGTAGCTTTTTCCAAGTCGGCTTAAAAAAAAACAACTTCTGCTCAACTGTTGGGACCTGTTGCGACGACCTCACATTACATCACTGGTTGCGTGGTCGTTTACTGTAGTGTTGCTGGACCGAGCAAACGCTTGGAAGTTTGTCTGAACACACCACTCTCTCCCTGCACTGTACGGCTCAATTAGAGCAGCAAGTTTTTCTGTTGGCTGAATTTACGGTATATGGTTTGGACTTTTAACTTCATTAGCTCTGTAGGTTATGTGTGTTATGTCTTTTAGCTATTTGTTGTACTCCATGTCAGAGCAGCTTCTCGTACAATAGATTTACACTTATAAACTCGATGGAACCCATTCATCTAGTTGGCTGTACAGCAAGAAAAGTCCGCTTTCCATAAGCGCCGGCTGCCGGTCAAACACCCGACTAATCAGTCCAGCCGGAATCTTTATTGTATTTATTTCTGATTATAATAAAACAAGTTGCAATTCACCATGCGTTACTTTTTCATACGCACAACCCTCCGCTTCAAAACAATGCGAGCATGATGATAGAGAAAGTTCCTGTCTCTGTCTTTGGTACGGCTTTATGCTGTCACATGCTGTTGACTTCGGATAACCGTCTCTTTTTTCACCATACAGGTTTGTTGGAGAGTCACAGTGAAGGAAAACTGTTAAGTTGCGTTAAATTAACTTTTCTGAATAGTTTTTACATAAATTTACATTTGGGCCGCCAGAATTGTACTTTGGCAACCAACTTTAGGTGATTGGTGGCCCATCAATCCCTGTCTTATCTTAAATTCTTGCACACATATGGCTCTGTGCACTCCCTACACTCCCTCTTCCCATGTGAACTCGCAAAGCCAGACAAGATTGTCATTGAAACAAGCGAAGTCTCTGACTTGTGTCTGAAATTAAAACGGTTCTAATCAAATTCAAAACAGATTTGGAAATGTTCTGCTGACTGCTGACCTCTTTCCCGGTCCATTTACTGAAACTATTTTGGACGTGGCAGAAGAGACTGATACAGACTGTCTGCTACTCTGCAATAACCAATTTATTACTTTTTTAACCAGTTAGTTAGTTAGTTAGTTATCAGTCGTCAAGTGGTCAACACATCTTTACAATACTTTGGCACTGTCATGCTCCGAGCTCTTCGCTTACAATGCTAACAGATCAATACTTCAGAGGCACAGAGAAGCAGACGAGGAGCTTGATTAACTCCACAGGGTGACAGAAATGTCATCAGCAAAAAGTGGGTTCAACGGAAACATTTCAGACAACAGATGTTCACGTTTTCTACCTTGCTGATGGAGACACATTAGCTCCAACGCACTGCTGCTCTAATGTTCATGACCAAAAGCACTGTAAGTGGGGTTGGAGTGGCGAGCTAATTTCCCTAAGTGCTTCAATGCCGAGTGGTGACTTGCTGTTTAGGAGGAATAGAGGACAAAGCCACATAATCACAATTCAATAAAACACTTGAGATTATCCAATTTACTTTTATAATCCACACTAGTTTAAGATAAATGTAAAGCTTGTTTGTCGCTCCGATCTATAAAGGATCCTTCTCCGACTATGCCGGCTCTGTGACGCACATAAATCCATCACCGTTTACACAGGAGCCTTTCTCTAGGATGTAGTGTGAATGAACAGACACACCTCTATTTGGAAGCCAGCCTGCAGCAGCACGTAGGCCGAGTCACCTGGTGGAAGAGAGACTGAAGCTCCTGTACGGTAATGTTCACCCAACATGCCCACAGCCCACTGACATTAAAGGACATTTTCATCCAGAACCAAAACTTGACCATTAGAGAATCTGTGGGTTGTCCACTAAATCATTGATGGAACATTTCAGATAATATCATTTACACCTCAATAACGTAAGTCAATAGCACCAAGTCAGGTGCAATATCAAACAATTAATCAATTGTCTTGTGCCAAATAGGTTTCGTGTTTGATCCATTCCCAGAGGCAAAGAAAAACTTCTGTTCCCTCTATAACTTCTGGCACGCCAGCATGTAGCGCTTTTGTTTCATGATGAAATGAGCATATACAACATATAGTACACAGTTAAGTTAAGATCAATGTGTTTAAATTTACTGGATTAAAATTTGAAATTCAAATTGCACAGAGAATTTTCATCTTTAAAAAAATTAATAATTGAAAGATTTAAATATATTACTGGAGTGGCTGTTTTGCTTTGAACAGTAGCCCTATTAGCAATGCACTAATGAATATTCATAGTATAGATATGAAATACTAGTAATTAGAAAACAATCCACCAGAACAATAAATGAGCATTAAAACATGGTCAAACTAAATCTTACAGATATACTTATACTGAGTTGCAAAACAAAAGCATTAGTTTCAGGGATAATTACCATAGTAAAGTGGCTTATATTTTACATTTATACAAGTTACTGGTTATAAAATTAGGTCATTCTATTATCTGGCTTGACTAGGGAAATCATCAAAGATCATTTGATATATCTGCACCAGTCTGTTCTCTTCACAAATACCGAGCCAGACAAAAGACCCATAGTCCCAGTATGGTGGCAACGGTGACGCTGTGGAGCATCGCAGTAGTCCCAGTCAGTCAGGGATCAAAAGGGCTTGGGAATGCGACATCGGGAAGACCGGATCCAGGACAATGGGACTGAAAGACGCAGCCATGTGATATAATGTAATTTGATAGGAAAAGCCACTTTGCCAGTGGGCTACCACGGGTGGGTGTCGATACAACAATACATGTGCATTCTTAGTCAGTATGTATTTGTCAGCAGGCACAGCGGGGGAACAAAAACCCATCAAACATTCACCATAGTATAGTGTACCAATGTGCTAAGGAGCGGTGACACGTTTATATTTACCATACGTACTCAAACATAAACCGTGGCCTCCTCACGAGCAAGGAAACACCAGGTTTTTAAAAAATAAAGAACAGGAAACTGACAAACAGTGTGATGTTTTGGTTTTGAACAATACAATATACTCATATGATGACTGTGGCACCCACATATTTAGCAAATCTGAACGAGTCGACTGTATATTGCCCTTTTGATTCAGATGTCCATTACAAATCTAATTATTTTAGCCTGTGAAATAAGATAATGGGATTTTGCATCCAGCAGGTGGCTAAAGGAAAGTAGATTTGATGGCATTAGTATCTTTATATGCAAGCGAAAGCAAAACACGCCCTCATTGGCTCTAGTACACAATGTTCTTTAGCAGCCCTGTGTGTCAGCTATGGACAAGGCAGCTTTCTATACATTGCCCTCACAAAGACAGTAAAAAAAGAAAAAGGCACACATGCATGCAAAACAGTCATTTGCTGCATACAAGAGTGAACCAGCAACAAAGAAAAAGAAATAGACCATCACTCGCAGTACAAGCACGAAAGCCATTCGGTGGCTGAAAAAGGTAAACAGTTAAGAGTAGCAAGCCGAAGAGGGGGAGGGGAAGAGAAGAAACCAGAGCAAGAGGGAAAATAGTGCCTTTCTCTAGGAGGGCAGGAAAACGCAAAGCAACCAAGGATTTAAGTGTAATGAACTATCAGAAAGGCAGTATATACAGCATCTAGCTTTCAGAGATGTCTGGAGATGAAAACGTTTTCATGCTTTAAACAGTTTTAGACTTTTAGATAGAGATCGTTTTAGATCATGTACTTGTATTAAAACCCTGGTAAACCACCTGCACTGTTAATTACTTATTATATAACCACAAAAAGTTTAAACAAAAAAAAAAGAAAACTTAAATAAACTTAATGCTCAGTTGTCAAATACTCAAATCAGTCAATCAACTGTCTTCCCTTTGCCATACCCTCTTCTCACACAGGCAAGCACACGCAATAATACTACCTTAGTGCTCTGACGCAAGTCCCCACATTTAATCTCCACCCTCAGAATACGATTCACTCACACAGTAAACAGTGGTATTTTCATTCTAACCACCATTCAGCCTCAAGCTACTGGTTGGCATTCCACTCTCACTGCAGGACCACCTATTTCTAGAAAAATATTATGTGAGCAACAGGATCCTGCAAAGAACAACTGTTATGGGCCTCAATTGCAAGCTTTTGAACAATTCATGTCATGTTCTTTTTCTTGACATAATGCAAGTCTGACAGAAAATTCCCAATAAGAGACAGTCAGAGTGCAAGTTTAAGAAGATTCACCTCGGGACACTTCAAATAAGTACTGAATTCTTCTCTGAGTAAAAGGAAGTTAGAGACAAGACGGACCGGCACAAAACTGAAACCAAAGATACTTGATCCTTTTTACATCTGCTTTTCATTTTTATTTAATACAAACAAAAGAAAGTCGAGTTGTTACTTCTGCACTAACTAGCTTCTAAAGAGTGTGCAGCTATGTTTAAGTAAACACAGACAAAGTAGACTAAAAGCAGGGGTTCTACTCATAGTTCCTTCTCTCCCTACCAATCGATGATTCTGTTTTTACCTCAGTTGTGAGAAGTCATAAGAACATATTGTATAAATGCAATCTGACTAGATTATGGTCGGAGCACACACACCACACAAACCACACTCACTACAAGCATCCAGTTTTCATTATAGTTATCTAGGGAAATGGTACTGCGATCTGGATTTGATCATTCAGACCTACTTCTAATCGCTCGCCTAGATGAAAGAACTACAACAAGGCATCCAATGCTGGATCTACGTCAGGCGTTGGCTCACTCGGACTACTTCACATTACTCATGTTACAAAAAGGTGCCAGCGTGAAGCATTAACATACAGAGCCACGCAGCTGGGAGAAAGGGAGGCCGGCGGCAGGCAAGAGAGCTGAATGTGCTCAGCAGTCTCCATGGCCAGTGGGCAGGAACAATGGTGTGCTCTGGACTGCCAGTCCAGCTCTGTCTCCTCACATAAAACTAGAGCTGGCAGCCTGCAGTGCTAAACTCTGGTGTGTTACAACAACAGAAAGATGGACTCTCACTTACTTACAGAGCCTCTAGTCTCTAAGCCAACAGTTGAGGAAAGGAAACATTTTATCACTACGTTTTAAGCCAAAGGTTTACAGGGTACAATGCACCCACTAGCAGCAGATTAGAGCCGGTCTCTCAGTCAGACACAGAAGTAATCTTACCAAACACAACCTGCCAACCATTGTCACAAGCATAATCAGATTGTGTAGTTATTTGTTTTAGGATTGTTTTATAATTATTTTGTTTAACCAATAGATATTTTGCTTAAAAAAAAGATAAACCTAATGACATGTGCCTGTTACTTTTTAGTTCCTAAAACCGAAAGTGATGCTATTTTGTCTGCCCATCAAAAAACACAAAGAAACTCAATTTTATATCACAAATGATAAAAATAAAAAAACGTATAACAAGCCTGAGACAAGAAAATCATTTATAAATAAATGATCAATTTTCTGTTGATCACGTAATTGATTAATGACAAATGAATTCAGTTGTCGAATTGAATTCTGAAAATGCTGACAGATAACAAGACAGACATCTGGTAAGCTTTGATTAAACGTAGAGAAAAGATAAAGAAGGAACAACAGGCCTGGGCCTGGTTTGCTTGCTGAGGAGCAGGATGATTCTGCAGCTTTTTGACATGGAGGTCAAATGTTTTGCTCAGACAGTGTGTGGCTTTTTTTTTTTTTTAGAAACATATCTGAATCAATTATTTGTAAGTTAATCAATTGTTTAAATGCCTATGTTTATTAAAAAAAATAAAAGAATAAAGCCTACCTTAAGATACTGTTCAGTTTTAGGTTGAGATATGCTGCATCTTCACTCAGGTGAGTCAAGAATGGATAAGAAAACAAGCCAGCCCGATAACCCCTTAGTAGCAAACATAACATGAATACAGTCCAGACTCTTCATTGCATAAGTGCAAGTTAATCAATTCTTTTCCATGATGAGATCCTATTATACTACAAAACAAATCAATGAGTTTCTAGCACAGAGCAAGGTCCAGGGCAAACGTGCTGCTTAAATAGCTGAAATGGAGTAAACAAGATGACTATGAGAGTTATACACCTTCACTCTTTGACTAAACTGCTTTCGAGGCCCAGGCATCGAGCAGGACAACACCGGAACAAGAACAACAAAAAGAGTTGTCTAATACAGCCAGAGTTAATAGACGAGGAAAAACAAGCCCGCGTATGGGCACACGTGCTGTAAATCACAGCAGCCATACAGTATTACAGGACCATAAAAGTTACAACAAGGCAGCTGAATGAAATGAGCTTGTGGAAAAGGATAAAGTAAGCAACATTGACGTGTCACCGAGGCAGGCTGTTGTTACTATCCATTTTATCTTTAAGTTCCAACCCCTCCTCTGCTTTCATGGCTGGGTTAGCCAAAAACACACACACAGAGGCTTCTCTGTTTCTCTGGCATTTACTCTCAGTTCCCAGGGGCTGGTGAGTGAGAAAATACAGAAATGTTCAAGCAATTCTGTACTGCTTGTACAGAAATACAAGCAGTATTATCAATGACAACAAGTTCCCTGGCCACTGATGCACATGGGCAACACGAGGCAGATCTACTTATGTTACAACTGCCCCCAAAGGGGAACCTTTTACGGTGTGGTCAGCACATAGTTCCTTTAATGAGGGTCCTCTGGCTGTACCCTGGCTTCCTCCTTTGTACATCACAAGTTTTAGAGGATACCATTCAGACAGAGGAGCACACAGTCAAGAAATACGTTAAAGCCTTTGCTTATGTACAACAATTTCACAGCACTAAAGAGTGTGTGTGTGTGTGTGTATTGAAGGGGAATTTACCTGAATCTGTATTGGATCAACTCCATTAGCCTGCTACCTCATGTTGAGCTTTCTTTTGTTTTCTGTTGTTTACTAACAAGACTGCTCAAGAACTGAAGCTGGGAGTCCCATATAAACCGACTCATCCTATAGATGCAAAGGAAACAGGTTGGACAAGAACAACCCTGCAATCTCTTATTGTACTGGTGTCAAAACACATATCAAACAACTCTGACACTTACACCTCAGTACCCTGAAGCAATTTATTAAGGCAAATTAAAGCATTAAAAGGCATTTAATTAAATGAGAGATTGATCAGCAGCGCACACACTTAATCACACAACAATCAGGGGAGTCGGCAGATTTAAAATTCAACCGCACACGGTGGACAACTTCATTTTACCTGCACATGCTCAGACCATAGCATGTGACCATAATTGTTTTGCTAGATTTATGCTATGGATGATTGGAAAAGTGTTTGCACTGTAATGGAATCCAATATCCCCTCTCGGTTAACTGGCAGCAGAGTTATCTTTTGAGTGCTAATCACATTACATAATAACAATAATCTTCAAACGGATGAGAACCTCATAAGTCTATGACAGAGGGACAGAATGAGATGACAACGCATGCAGCTATTTCTATTTGGCATGCTCCTGTGCAATGTTCACAATCCGAGTTTATTTTAGTTTTACAGAAAATAAAATTGGCAGAAAGATGACAGTTGTTTGAGAAGAAGTCCAACAATGAATTCTATCAGTTTGTAACCTGCAATGAGAGTTGTGTTACTACAGAGAGGAGTGCTGCTGGCATATCTACCCACTTCTAGGCACTAAAGTTAAAATCTTAACCAGGAGAAAATGTGCATGGGAAGGTATCGTTACTGACAATCAACCTGGCTAGATATGTGCACCCTGTCACACTCACAAGTACACATGCAAACTTTCTCCAGCAACGCTGATGTCAGCTGCCTGAGCTTGCACACCGTACACAGTAATTTCCCAGTTGATGACTACGTGAGTGGAGGGGCAGCATGACACACACAGAATACAGGCTGTCGTAACTACAGCAGCAACAGCAGTCTCACAGTAATATAGAGCAGACGTCAGATAACAACAAAAAAAATCATGGGATCTGAACGGGAAATATCAACATTAGCTGTGACCATTTCAAGCAGCACAAGGTTATTAAAAAGCAGCAGGTGAATCAGGACGACAGAATAAAGCCCCCAAGTTTTTCTGCCACCAGCCTCCTGATACAGAGCCCCACTCTGCCTATATTACTGCTGCTGCCTTGGAAACCTTTGGATTACTGCTAGAACTGCATTCCCCATTTCTCTGTTCCCGCTGGGACGTGTGAGAGTTGGCACGGAGGGGTGAGAAGCCGACAGCAGCACACTTTGCATTAGTAATGAAGTCTGCGTGGTCATTAGTGAGTTTGAAGGAAAGTGAAAAAGTGCACCAAGGTTTTAAGCAAGCAAAACACCTGACACAAAAGGGCTATAATCCACTAATTGCTACCAGAGAAGGCTGTCTCATCCATGAATTAAATTTATAATTAAATTTTCCCTTGGACCTTTCTTGAATTTAAATGACTAACTATGAATATGTTGATCCCCGTCTCGGTGGCCTTCAGGAGGCAGAGAGCAGCACCCTGCTCTGCCTGTAGCTGCTGTGTGTTCATGTTCTCATGTTGTTTTCTTCTTTGTTTGCCTGCTATAAAGATGAAACTGTATGCCAAATCTTATCTGAGGAGCACCTGAAGTCTTGAAATAATCCAATCTCAGGAAATGTGATCATTCTTCAGACGAAAAGGTGCAAAGGTTACAAACAGATACTAAGAAGTGGATTTATCATAGTCTGAGTGGGTTAGTATTATTTTTCTTTTCAGTCTGACCAAATATTTAGATTGATGTTATACCAGTTTGCAACACTTTTGTAAAACATGAATACCATAAATGCACTATACCAGATTGTGTACTGGAGGAAGTTTTACTTATTGATGAGGGCACTGCGTAAAAGGCATATTCTGGATATGCTCAATAAAACATGAGCATTACAATTTGTTTCTCATGCTATGAGGACACGGAGGAAAAAACACTACTGGGTTTTATGAAGAGGGACCTCAATGAAATGGACAGGATCATTACATCCTGTGTTACCACAATTGTTGGCTCTGTGCTGGCAACACAGGTATTAATGTCATTGATGTCCTGGAAACATTATAATGAAAGAAGTGACACATCTGAAGTAAGAGGATCACGTTATCTGGAAGAGCTCAGTTGTTGGCGTTTTAAAAACTGAGGTTTTAAATATTGCTTTATATTACTAATAATTCACACATGGTCTCCTGTATCTATTTTTTCAACCATTTACTGTGGGTAAGATTATTTTGTCTCCCTGAGAACAAAAGTGATGGTGAATAGTTATCACAAACAAATAACCAGTGCAGTCCTGAAACAACAATCAGCAGGCCACACACTGGTTTGCTGCTCCTAAGTCACCAATCAGATAAAAAGGTTGAATGTTAACTAGCCACTTAATCCCATTTCACAAACCCTGCATATTGTTACCTGCGTGCCTCTGAGATTAAACAAATTCATGAGTTAATCAGCCAGATGTCACCTCAGTCTGCATGTACCTTAAAGAGGAACTACAAACACTAGGTTTTATATATATATATTTACATTGTTGAATGTAATAACATACATCTGTACAAATATAATGATGTTCAAGTAATCATTTTATACTGCATTTTCACCTTTATACAGACTGTAAAATCTAGCTTCTCAGAGTTTAGCAGTGGATCTTATATATCCTGAGATGAGTATCTACACTTATTGGTCAACTGACAGAAAGTTAATCAGTTTCAACACCACTGATTATTTCTTATAATCATTTATTAATTAGACTAACAATGCCAAAATATTCTGCATTTTTTAACAAATGCAGAGAAATGCTTTATTTCGTATGATTACACACCGAGTCGTTCCGATTTACTACACAACAATTTTAAGACATCAGTTGGACTTATATAGTTGATTGTGTGGATTTGGCATTATTTTGGCCTTTTCGAGATGGATGATTCAATTAATTGAAAAATAACCCAGAGTGAAATAATGGAGATACAATTATAATTGTATCATTACACAGAGACAAGAAACAAAGCTTGTCACTAGCACTCAGTATTTCTGGTCAACATTAACGTTGCCAGCCACCAGACAAGTAGCGTAACGTTTGCAGTCACAGCCCAACTTCAGTTGTTTGGGTTAGCTAGCTATGCTGCTATTCAACAGCTGGTTAGCAAACCTACAAACTCACTATTAAACAACAAACTTTATCAACCAGTTATGTCAACTATCGACAAAACCATGTCATGGCTCTTCTTTATAATTACATGTCAATTAAACATCACACCACACACTGTAACTAGCTGATAATGTTAGCAGTGTAGCAGGGAGGATTCATGACAATGAACATTGATGACTGACGGATATTATGCGGAAAAAGACATCAAGTAAAGCGACGTAACGGACAATACAATTATCATTAAACGTGATTCGCCTATTATTAGAACTGTCATTTGTCTGACATGCCATTAATAATGTGAATGGAGATGGAGATGTCGGGCTAAGCTTACCAGCACAGGAGAGCTACAATGAGGCACACCAACAAAACGCGCAGCCTCTTCATTATCTTCCCGCGGGGACCAACATCCTCGCTCTTTGGGTTTTTTTCTAATCTCTCACGGCTACACAATACGCCGAAGACAGGCTTTTTGTTGGCTGAGGGCCTGTTTTAATTACAAATGAATAACCGACTGTCTTCTGTGGCTAAAACCTACACATGACGCGTGCAAATTTTCATTGTGCGGACCAGTTGTACGCCTCTTTTTCAGCTTTACTAACCACTGCTGTTGACGGGTAGCTAGATCCTGGTAAATTCAGCCCCTGTTTCTCGACCGACCAATCAAATCCGAGCTGTGGATTTGTTGACCAATCATAGGACAGGTAGCAACAACGTATTTGAAAGAGAAACCCCGCCCCCTTGACTGGAGATGAGTTGGTGACTGTGGAGCAGGACGCGTCACCTATTTCTTGATAAGCAAATCACTAAAGCACGCAATATTAGTATGTTATTGCACAATCGTTAGCTGTCAATATTTAAATATAAATGACTAGTATTGATACTTTTGTTTTTTGTAAAGGCAAGTATGTGGAAGTTCAAATGCTTTGATGAATATGTGCTTGGAGGAACATTACTTTTTTTCTGCACCGCAAAATACATTCATATAGTATAAAGATTACTTTTTTTTTATCCTGAAAATACATTTTTTTAAAAACAATCATTCGTTATTAAAGGCCAGGCTCAATGCAGCTAAATTGTAATAGTCTATCTTTATCTTAAGTTCTATAATGTCCACCTTGTTTCATTTAATAGAGAAGAAAAGGTTTGTACGGAGTCCAACAGTCGAGTAAATAAAAGTGTAAAAAACGGCCTAATCTTTGGAGCATCTATAGAATATAAAAAATTGACACCCAAAAAACACATCTTTATATGTGTATATATTGTCAATCATGTCTTTCTTCTTTACATTTTGGTAAATTACACGTTTGTGTTATTAATATTTTGATTTTTAATACACTCTATAAGCCGTACCATTGAGTGTAAATTAGGATATGATTTCTTCTGTTTACCCCACATGGAACATAGGAACTCCATATCCCAGAGTGCAATTGGAGAAGAGCCCTAAAAATGTGCCTGTACTTTTTATTGTATCTAATGTATATCGAATGATTAATACGATACAAATAACACACACCTTAAATTAACTTCAAATAGAAACGTGAAGTGATTGGCATTGTTTGAAATAATAAATAAACGTGTGTTGTTGTTGTTTTTAACCGGCGGGGTCCTGAACTTTTGACAGGCTTCAGTACTGTGTGAGAACATTTCAACAGAAGTGAAGTTTTGTGGGACGGCGGAACTAGCTGCTCACTTACCGTTACAGTGGCTAGCTACTGTAACGCCGCTTTGGCTCTTTTGGACTTTTAGGCACACAGGCTTGACTATGGAGGTAGTCCGGGTTATTGTGTGCGTGCTGTCCGTGCTTGTTGCTCTAGTCTCGGAGAGGTTTGTGGTGCTCGCTCACTTCTCTCAGTCTTTGGACAGCGACTTCACATTCTCTCTACCGGCGGGTCGCAAGGAGTGTTTCTACCAGACCATGAAGAAAGATGCCTCGCTGGAGATTGAATATCAGGTCGTAAATACTCACATAATTGGGAAAGTTTTGTATGAAAGTCTAGCTTTTGCTGAGCGAATCCAAACTAGCCTAGCTATCTCTGTCTGCAGCCTAAGCGAGCCACTGACATACCATCACACTTAATGGGATGTTGATTGTCCCTTTTATTATGGTTACTGTTCACGTTTTCTACATGTTGTGGTTCTTATTTCTAGATAACATTCATGAAAACCACACACGTCACACTGGTATACTGGTGTGATAAAACGAAGTGGCCCACCTAGTGCAAGAGAACCAGCAGGTTACGTGGCTCACGCCTTAATTTTCATATTGAGAACCTGTTGTGCAAGTCCACTGAATGTTTGACTTTCCGTTGTGTCTACAAGTTAGATGTTTCAAGCAGGCAATTCACATCAAGGAGTTTCCATTTGTTACTGCCTGTGGTAGACACCCCAAACATTTTATGTATCTGTTGTAGTGTCTACCATGGAAGTCAAGGTATCCAGGCTTATCGCTTCCAGTGGAGAATGAGGAAGGCCTTGAGAGGAAGGCCTTGAGAGGAAAACTAGCATTCCTCACATTGGATGTATAAAATATATTGGTACAGAAATGAAGGGCTGCTACACTCTGAAAAAAACTATCCACCCACACAAACTTAAGGTATTGTTTTAATGTCTCTCTTTACTTCTCATGTGTGAATGTCCACAGGTATTAGATGGTGCAGGTCTCGATGTAGACTTCTTAATCTCCTCTCCTTCTGGCGAAGTGCTGTTCAGTGACTACCGCAAGTCAGATGGAGTGCACACGTAAGTTACATGGGTGATCTGGGAGACATGCATTGCTGATCCAGATGTGTGGATGTGCACGCTTTCACTGCATGTGCTTTCCTCCAGTGTTGAAACGGAGGATGGAGACTACATGTTCTGCTTTGACAACACGTTCAGTTCTGTCTCCGAGAAGCTCATCTTCTTTGAGTTGATCCTGGACAACATGGACGCAGATGAAGACCCAGACGACTGGAAGGAGTATGTCCATGGAACAGACATACTGGACATGAAACTGGAAGACATTATGGTGAGGGTGCAGCCAGTCTGAGATGGACTATGTGTTAGGTCATTCAGAAAAGATTACATTTTACATGCAACACATTCCAGACTTGTTGTATATAATGTTTGCATGTGTGGAAACTTTTGAGTCAGAACAGCACTAGTGAGAAATTCAAAGTTATTGAAAGTTTCTCGCTGGGTATTTTAGACGTGGTCCCTCCCTCGCCTGCCATTGGGAATTGTCACACTGCCAACTTTGCTCACAGGATGACATAGAGGGTGCAAAGTGACCCAACAGTGTGCCAACAAAATCGCTACAATCCATCACATAAAGGCTTTTTCAATATAGGGAAGGTAGTCGCACTGAGCCGAGCATAGTGTGACTGTGTCCACTGCACGGCAAGGTAAGGTTGTTTACCTTGGTACTGGTCACAGGCCACAGTAGGAGCCTGTTGCCTGCAGCACTTTTTGATTCTACTATTTCTCACTGCAATAGTTCAAACGAATCCGCTGACGAAGTAGCGCAGAATATGTCCATATCTGGTTGATTAGACCTGTTTTTATTGAAGAACCGCCTCGCTGATGAAGCTCCGCTAGCGATAAACACATTTTGTAGAACTCTTTTCACAATAAAAGCATCCCGCCGGTTCGTCAGTGGTATGCTTTTAATGTGAAGCAGCAACAGCAGGATGTGTTTGGTTTGCATCAGAAGTACCTTAACACAACACCAGTGCGGCTTTTATCGATCGGTAAACGGTAAGATAACGGTACGGTCCCTTGCTGTGACGCAGTAGCGGAAGCGCTTGTCATCACGGCGCAGCGTGGACCGACCCGGGCTCATGGAAAAATCTTAATATAGGCAAAGTCACAAGGACAGTGTCACAAGAATAGACAATGTCTTAAACTCTCACCTATTGGCTGAGGGCAGCCAATTGTTTCAGCTTGCACCACAGTAGCGTGCACTGCCCCTACCAAGTCCGCCTGAATCTGTGTCAGAAGTCACATAGGCCTTATTTAAAAGACAGGAAATGTATCTTCCAGCTGTGCAGGAAGAAGAAACAGACCTGATTGAGCTGCTTTGTTTAGCCCACAACTCAAAACTGCAGCTAGAGATCTAACTCTTTCATCACTCTGCTTTGTAAGTTGGTGCAAGTGTTGTGTACATAAGAGAAACAATGTATGTGAAAGCTGTTGTCTTCTCTCCTCCAGGACACCATCAACAACGTGAAGGCTCGGCTGGGCAAGAGCGTTCAGATACAGACGGTGCTGCGGGCGTTCGAGGCCCGCGACAGAAACCTCCAGGAGAGTAACTTTGACAGGGTGAACTTTTGGTCGATGGTAAACCTCATTGTCATGATGTTAATATCGGCGGTTCAGGTCTACCTAGTTCGCTCACTGTTTGAAGATAAAAGGAAAGTTCGTACATAACACCACCCCAGGTGGAGGGACAGAGAGAGAGCGAGAAACTAACGCACCAGATCTCCGGGTTTGTGACTTTTTCTACATACATATGACATTCTTAATAACATAGTCACCACTATTGTTACTCTGGTTTTCAGTCCACTGGAGTTTGAGGGACAGCAGGAGTCCCTGGTTTGCAACAGGAACTTATAACTGTCAGCCCCTCTGTTTTGCAAACTCAGTCTCTTTCCTACAGAAAAAAGTCCCTTTTCCTCTCTCTCTAAAACTTGTATATTGTTTTATAGTCCTCTCTGACTGCTTTAATTCTACAAGCATGTTTATGATGTGACTATTTTTCTAATAGAGCCTCAAGTTACCGGGCCAGGTGCCAATTGCCATAATGTCCCCTTTTTCTTTGGATGTGTGTTTTTTAAGCTAAACTAGATGAAGAAATGGTATGTTGTCTGAAGAAATGGATTTATTTCTGCCAAACAGGAGTGGGATGTGCAATCGCTCTGTCAGCATGTCTTCCTCTTACATTCTTCACTCAAAAATACACTTTGTGTGTTGCTAAGACGCCTTAGTGGTTTATATTTAGCTGCGAGCCTTTTGCCTTTTGTCACTGATGCCTTTTAGATATTTCTCCCATTGCCACAGACATTTACATAGTTTGTGTAAATTCAGTCACACTTCCACTTTCATGCCAGTACTGAAAAGTCCCGTGTTTAGGTAGGGCCACGCTGCTAATGCTGCTCTCTGGCACCCAAGGGACCATGGAGTACGAGAAAAGGAAACGGGCCATCTCCAGATCTCTTAATGATTGCTGCCCTACTCTGCTCTGGCATGACGTGTGGGCTAGTGGCATAAATGGCACCCAGCTCTGCTACCCTCCGCTGTGAAGCCTTGCGGCTGCTTGCGGGTGTCTGTTTTCAGCCACCTACTGTGTGAAGATGTTGAGCCTGCCTGTCTCTGGTGACAGAGGTCTATTTCTATTTTACCGACACCTCCTGGAAGGTCATCACCACTACTACATGGGTGTGCTGCCCAGTTTCGTCAGCATTCTTTTTAAATGCGTCTATGTATTTAGCTTGATATTCATATTTTATTAGCAATCATTACAAACGAACATCTGATCATTGCACTGCCTCTGATGCCACAGAACAACATATTTTTGTCTTCATGTTCTTAGAGCACGAATTAACATTATGGGCCCAAAAAGTGTTTTCTTTTTAGGATTATTGGGGCCCACCAGAAACGGGTCCACAGCTTTTCCTGATATGTGAGTAAAGGAGCACACTGCTCAAGAGGGTTTTATCTAATTGGTTACTTGTATAGTATTAAGACACTACTGTGGCTTGTGATTATGGATTATGTTTTTTTTTTTTTTATTGTTATTGCTGAGCTCCACAGATGAAACTCGGTTACTCACACCCTGGCTGGAAGCTCCATGTTGCCCTCTTCTGAATTTCCCCTCTACTGTAAGATAAAGATCATACAGTGAGTTCATGCCTTTATAATAAAACAGGCTTATGTTGGAAGTGCTGTAAAATCAAACTATGAGCAGTCTGATTGTTTTAAAATGATAGTTTTGTCACACAGTATGTACGTTTTATGTCTGTGTTGTAACAAAAAGTCATCCTCTGCCTCAGTCTAAGTGCTTACTACCTTCCTTTATTCCTCTGCCTCACTGTGGTATCCAGTGTTTAATTGAAGTACTGTATGTTGAGATTCGGTGAGTCTATTAAGTGATGGATTTGTTATATGACATTACAGTTAAAACCAGCTTCTGATTTATTAAAAGTACTTCCAAGTTCTACAAAAATGAAAGACCACACATTTCAAATGTATTTCTAAGTTACTGAGTAGGAGATTGTTAAAGTTTCTGGGTCAACAGCCACACTGTCTTTGAAAATTTATTTTCACTGATGGAGCAAGGAGGAATGTGACGTTATAAGATATTTATTCAACTAATGTCCTGTAGTTGTAAATGTGTATAAATTAAACAAGAATAAATTTTTTTTGACCTCTGTGTTCCTACTAAGCAAAATATGTTAATTATTTAGCTGTATGGTAGATGGTGTATTTGTTATGCAGATACCTGTGGGAAAGACGGGCCTTCTTCAAGCATGTAGCAGCTCAGATGAAATAGAAGTGACTAAATCACTGAGCTGCTGGACCACCTGGTGTCTTCTGGATCTGGTGGTGCAGAGATGTGATGATTAAATACTCCTGTAGTGCACAACCTGAGACCCCTGCTAAGGACAGCGGACGCAGCCCAGGAGAACTGAAAGGAAAGGAAGTGTTTTTTGTCATCATCATCACTCATCCTCAGTATTACGCTTTGATTCACATCACTTACTGGCCTATCAGACGATGCGTGGGTGATCCAGTCGCTTTGCTAAAACTGTCTTTGTTAAGACATGATCCTATCTGCAACTAGAGTCAAAGGTAGGCTGCATGTAAGCGACACTAAGCATGACAAAGACAACTACTGTATGTGGATTGTAAAGAGATTAAGGCAGAACCCCAGTGACTGTGTCATAGTCGGTGGAAATGTTTTCTCTCATAAATTGTAAATGAAGGACTTCAAATCCAGTTCTTGGTGTTGGTAGAATTTACCATGGTAGTTGGTGTTTGCGGTTCCTTTGACAATGTGCCGGAGCTGACAGGTTTACCGGCTGCCAGAGTTGTCAGATACGAGACAGGGGGCTGTGGTCTATGCACTGGGATCCTGCTATTTGACAGAATATAGATAAGGTTGTTGATGAATAACACAGTAAACATAGCAAACATCTTAAAAAAGTGTCACCTTCAGAACCATGAGAGTAATTTAAGATGAAAAGGTTAGTTTACCTTTTGTCGGGCATGTTGGTCTGTGGTTTGGCTGGTTTTGCGGGCCTTATGATGTCAGCAGAAAATGGGCCACGTATGTTCACCACAGACACCTTGTCAAAGAAAAGTACAAGTTGTGAACATGAATTTGACATAATGGTTGACAGTTGCTAAAGTGCTCTTAAAGAATCAAACAGCAGGGGGCGCTGTGAGCTCCGACAAAGTGCTTCACTTCCGGGATTATGACAGGATGAGATTGCAGCATCTCCACCGCACAATATTCCATCCCAGGTAGGTGGAAAAACCTTTTTGAGACATTTCTGGAGATTGTTTAAAAGGTCGTCAGCATGTTAATGTTCATATACACACGTGTACATATGGCATATCTGTTTTTATTGTCGTGTCAAAGCCAGAAGTATCTGTAAATACATGCTAACTGCACCGGACAATTGTTAAAACCCTGTTCAGGATAGACCTGACAGCTAACGCAACACTACAAGTATGATTCAAGTCCAGATTTCATTCGACACACACGGTTAGAGCTGCTGATGAAATCATTAATGCAAGAAATTATTTACATGACAGATGGCTCATTAGCTTTCATGCTAACTGTATCACGTCTGACTGGACTCAATTATAAATGGCTAACCCTTGATAAAATATACTTTGGATTTATTAATTAAATGTATTAGGCTTCCGGTCTTCCCACTCTGTGTAATGTGTACAGTTCTACGCTGGATATTATTTGTCCCCCGGTTTGATGTGTACCCTAGTACTTTTGGTTAAACACCAATAAATGTAGTAATATGTAACGTGTGCTCAAAACTGTAATAATGAAAGTCTTCGATTTTACCATAGAGGGGCCCGCTTTAAGACAAGATCATTAATAAGGTAATAAAGCAGTACCCATCCCACGGCCCTTATCAGCCTGGAGCTTTTGGGGGTATGGGGCCCCAGGGAAGTTGCCAAGTTGGTAGTCTAGCCACCAGCTACTTTGAGCAGTAGATGAGTAAAGGGGTGTGTGTGTGTGTGTGTGTGTGTGTGTGTGTGTGTGGTCGGTCGGGTCAGGGTAATGGGGCCAGACAGTGCCCCAGGTCCAGCTGTGCCCTGGCAGAAGGTGCTGTGGGAACGCCAGCCGTTCCCTGATAACTATGTGGACCAGAGGTTCCTGGAGGAATTGCGGAGGAATGAAGGCATCCGGCAGTACCGCTACTGGGCTGTGGTGAAGGAAGCGGGCTTTGTGGGACAGCAGCTTTCCTGTGTGGCCATTTTTATCACCCTTTGGCTCTACATGGAGCAGGTAAAGCTTTAGAAAATCTCTGGTCCTATAGAATGGTGTTCATTAAATGCATCATTAATCCACTTCTCTTCTCTCCTTGCAGAGTCTGCTGCCCCCTGAGATGCTGTTGTGCACCAGCCTTGTCTGTGCCCTGCTGGGTTATGGACTGTACCAAGCACTGACAGCCCAAGTCGAATCAGGCTGCGAGCCCCGGACCCGTCTGGCTGACTTACAGAGTGCTGCTATTTTTCTTTCCTTCACCTTTGGCTTCTCGCCAGTTCTAAAGACACTGACAGAGTCTGTGAGTACTGACACAGTGTATGCCATGTCTGCTGTGATGCTGCTGGCCCACCTGGTGTCGTTCCCTTACGCCCACCCCTCACCCCCTGGCAGCCTCTCCCTAAATGCAGCCCTCTTTGCCTCCGTGTGTTTAGCGTCGAGGTTACCCGGGGCTCTGCACACCTTCGCCATGCTCAGCTGTGCCCTGATGGTGTTCGCACTGTGGCCCTGCCTGCTGCAGAGGCTGAGGGAGAAAGCCCCCGTCCAGTTTCCGGGCGTGTGTGTGGGAGTGTGTATCGGAGGGGTGGGCGGTCTGGGCTCCCAGTCGCCAGGGGGAGCTGTGCTCTTAGCCCTGGCCTTAGGGAGTGTTACATTGCTCTGCCCCCTGCTGCTGGTGAGACTACAGAGACACAAGGACAACATCCATGGACCCTGGGATGAGGCTGAGATTCACGAGGACCTCAGCCACTTTCTTCACTGATGGACAGACGAAGAAGAGCAAAGGGTGTACGCTAATTTGTACGAATCAATTTACTGTCAATCTGCAGTATTACATTAGTGCTGTACATCTAAACTGACAAATGTTAATGCTTTTATCATTGCTCCACATGTTTGGACTGGCCTGACAAAGAGAAGGTGTTATTAATGCTCAAGCTGCTATTGTCTTATGTGTTGACTTCCAGAATTTCTATGGAAGGTATCAACTAATGTGTAACGCTGACTTACATTACTGGACACATTTTGATGCTGTGCACCAATTTGCTATCAGTGATGTTTTAAGAACCTGTGGGAGATGTTTTAGATGTTGTGGTTGTGTATGAATGGACGAGTGCATAGTGTTTAACAGTGTCTTTCAAATTATGTTAAAAGTAAAAATACAAATAAAGATTTTAAAGGGTTTTGCAATTTTAACGAAATTCATGTGTAAGTTGTGTTCCACTGTGTACAGTGGAAGTGTAATAAAACAATAATGAAATCATAGCCTTGAATTTATTGTTGGTGGTACATGGTGCTCATTCCATCTTCCTTTTAGACCAGCAAATTAGTGACTGAGAAACAGGATATTGACAGACTACTAAGTTTTCAAGTTGTGTGTTTGTATGGAGGGACAGTTTACTCGTCAACAATTAATGTCGATAATGAGACTGCTCCTTTCTAACAATGTAGTATCAGACAGGTCCACAGTAAGCAGCTCCTGTTGATCACACAGGGCGCGGACGCTCTCCTGGGAGTGTCGGCCATGTTGCATTCCCGGCCTCTGTGACGTCACAATGGTGTTGCCGGTTAATGAAAAACACCTGTTGAAAGCGCGAGGCTGCTTAAAACCGTTCAGCCCACAGAGAGCAGCACGGCAGCACGTTTCTGCCCCGTCAGGTTTACTGTTTGTTTTAACATTAAAACCATCGGGCCTCCCGCCTGCTCTCGCTTCCGTTCGTTGGGTGTTCAGTGTGAGGGAGGCTGGAATTGTTGTAGCTTGTGTTTATTTTTGTTTTTGTTTCAATACTTTTTAAAGACCAGCTAACTTCAACTTTACATGACGGCGCATTGTCGTCTTCCTTCTGGCTTTCACATAATAAAAATAAAAAAAAGCCCAACGGAAATACTACTATTGTTTTACTATTGCGTGACCAAGAAATTCACGGCGGGAACACGAAATGCCACAAAGCATGAACGCAGCTCCACCTAATGTAGTGTGTCGTGGACGCTAGGTGTCGTACCTTCACCTCTCCTTTTCCCGGCTTGGCACGAAATGTGACGGCGGGCTTTGCGGTTGGTTTTGACTGCTGTGGTGGCGCCATTTCGCAGCAGATGGAGCCCGACTTTAACATACAGTTCAGTCGAGCCGTCTGTGACCGCGCGGCCTCTCCTCTGCTCAGAGAACCAACTCTTCCACAAACGTCGCACGTAGTAACAGCGCGTCACTGACTCGAGCCATCTGGTAATAAGGCACACACCAGGGGCCCCGAGCATTTCCATGTCAGGGAGCCCTGTGAGCCAAAAGACACCCGTCACATTTTGATATAGTGTGTTTTTGGACGACAAACATCTTTTTGTCTATCAATGGGAGGAGAGATAGCATCTGATAGTACTTAATGTAAATTTCATCTACTAAATTCTAGTCAAGGTAAATAGTGTTTCATTTCATAAAGACAACTGAGCTATCATCACTAGACTAGAGACCCCTACACAAGGTCTCTCTTACTTAGCAAACTGCTGATATAGCCTACACCACTGCTATTGGCTACAGAAAGCGAGTAAATGTTTAATTCTGGTAAGTGGAAATGCTCAGTAATAAAGTGATTAAATTGAGGACTGCAGTAAAAATCTTAAAATAATGACATCAGAATACATAAAAATAAAACTGTTTATTCAAAACAGTAAAAATAGTGCATGTGTATTCTCCTTTAGTAGAATAACTCAGAATTGGTATTTTATTTACAACAAGTACTTGGGAAAAGTCAGCAGACAGTCGAGCACATTCCAGCATTCATGGCCAAGGATATTATGTACAAAACAGGCTCAAGACTCGTCAATTTTGCAGACGGCAGCTCCCAGAGGAGACTGGGAGAAGCCCAGCGTAGCGCTTCAGATGGATTAAACATCACACAGGTCATTGGGTGCCTTCTGGGTAGCAGTCAGCTGAAGCTGGACGGGTCACCCGAGTAGATGGGTAATGGAGTTCTAAGCAGAAAGGACTGTTATTTCACATTAGGGATAGCTGGAGGAAGCCTCCTGGAGAGAAGATCAAATCAAAGATATTACTGTAAGGTTTAATATAATGTAACAACAGTAACAGAACACCCATTAAAATCTGTAAGAAAATGACCATATACTACAGTCTAACAATAACTTTCACAAGGAGAGACACATGAAATGCAATATTATACCTTGGTTTTGTATTATGAACAGAGCTGGTGCTGAAATTACTGTAGAGACAACATCTGATCCCTGATCACCTTAAGCTACAAGTGTAGTAATGCAGCAGCTTGCTCTACTCTTATAGCACCAGTCAGGACTTAGACTGAAGCATTAACTGGCAAGAAATACCAGCATTTCAGTTTTATATGCCGTTTTGAATAAATTAATCAAATTAAAAAAATTAAAACATGCAAATATTTAATGCACAGGCCTGTGTCTCCACTGCAGCTATAAAACTGTGTTGGCCCTTCAGTAAACGGTTCTTTTTTAAACTGGCCCTGGTGTAAGCTAATTGCTGACCCCTGGATCGGAGGTTCGTCATGAAAGAAAGAATTATTATAGAATAGTGACTTCTAGTAGCCTCATGCCCAATGTACTGTATATCTGTAGGGGGAGAGAGATGGAGTAAGGAAAAGAGGCATAAGTTTGGATGGAAAGAGTCAGGAAACACTGTATGCGGGAAAGAACCTAAAGAACCATTGGAGAGCAGAAAGGAAATGAGGCAGAGAGAAAAAGGAGAGACAGGCCAAAAGCAGGGGAGGAACCAGTGAAAGAGAAGTGAAGGATTCTACAAGAAAAAGGAGGGGGGGAAAGAAAAAATAACCGTTATTGCATGAGGGAAACTGGGGAAGGCAATAAAACAAATGCATGCTAGGAGAAAGCGGGAAAAGGGGTGATAAAGGACAAAGAGAAAGATGAAAACTTGACAGAGCGCTCCGCCTGTTGTCTCTGGCTCCAGTAGAAAGTTGCACAGAGAGAAGTCCTGTCTACTGAGGCTGATGGAAAAGAGAATATGAGAAACACATTTTCCAGCATACCCCCACCCAGCTCAAATAACAACTCCCTCTGCCCCTGTGCATCTGTAGCGCAAGATTTGATTGTGTGTGTGAATGTGTGTATATGCCAGTGCATGTTTGAGTGACAGACTGGAGGCCGTCATAATATAACAGGTCAAATTTCAGGCTGTGTGGTTTTAGAGTCACCTTGGCACACTCGGTGGAGTACGGTGGGGTTGGCCAGCGAGCTGCTGAAGGCCATCAGTACTTGGGGGAGCAGTGGGCCGAGTTTGAGCGGGCACCCGGGGAGCAGACGGGGCATGGCCACGTAACACTGGTTTGCCACTGGTCTTTTTATGCAGTTTCAGGCTGGGTGGAGAAGGGAACCTTAAGTGGCAGTCACAGGTAGCACAGTTTATTTGACTACTTGCGTCTGTGCATCACTGTAGTTTGACTGTGTGTGTATGTCTGTACCTGGAGGGCTGTATCCAGGAGGAGTCTACAGGTGGAGGCAGAGGGGTGGTGCAGGTGGAGGTGGAGATCTTTCCGATGACAGCGAGCGCCTCCTTCAGGGCAGCGTGTTTGCAGAGCACTTCCTCCCGGTGCTGCTTCTGCTCCGGTGACTCATCCATCAGTGCGGAGCATTCTCCCAGAGCGTAGAGCTGGGCCAGGAGCTCCGAGCTAATGAACTCCTTCACCTACAGAGAGGGATTATAAACAGCTGTCACAAGTCAAAATGTTAGACTTTGTAAAGTGATATTTTACTCTGATTTGGGATTATGACTAAATTCTTAAAGGGGTGGTGAAAATCTTAATTGTTTCTCGTGGAAGGTCTATGGAATTAGCTCAAATAGTCTTTCAAATGGTGTGTACTTGTATGGGAGACAAAGGAATACCGGCTTTGCTTGGGCTGTGAGTGAGCTTTTGGCTGTTAACAGATGAAAGAAAATAGTTTAAAGAAAGAAAGGGAAAATTATTTTTAAAAACGTGTGGTCTGGATAGCTCACGCTGTTGACCATGATGTGCATGATGGTCTTTGGCATTAGGTCCTTGATGGTCTTATAGATGTTGCCCATGTAGGAGTCAACCAGGTTACGAATGGTTTCCACCTGACGCTCCAGCTGGGGGTCTGTGAAGTTTTCAGGAGCTCCATTGCCATGCCCATCCACCTGGGTGACAGAGCGTCAGGATGGAGTAAATCCAACTGTGCAGATTATCCCTATGTTTTTAACCAATGATATATAGTGTAGTGTAATGTGCTGCAGTGACTGCAAAGGTAACACCGCTGGAAATCTCATAATAAAACAAATGTAGATTGATCTTATGTGTAGCGCCATAACTTGTCATCTATGCTTATGACAAGAAGAAGCGTAGAGCCACTGTTATAGGAACAGGGAGAGCAGAATTGAGGGAACACAAGAGAGGGAGTGGGCAGAAGAGAGAAAAAGGGGGGAGTGGGTGAGGGACGAGGAACTGCTGATTAGAAACAGACTAGAACACACACACATACACACACATTGTAGTGACATCATGGGCCAAGAATGCTGTGCTGAAGAGCCAACGACAGAGCGAGATGGAAGGGGTGGGGGACTTGCTTTTTTTTGCTTTGGCAGGGGAAGAGAAGGGGGAACACGGAGAGAGGGGTAAGGGGTTATGGCCAGGGTTTAAGGTTAGCAAATGCTACGAGTGCACACAACACAAAGGTAAGGTGCAGACAGGTGCAGCTCCCCACAGATAAGGTCAGGGTTGGGTTTAATTAGGTTGAGTTAGGGATCAGAGTGCTTACGGTGACTTTCTCAGGGTAGACTCCGGCCTGTAGCAGAGAAGCCTTCCAGCTGTCCAACTCCTCCTGAGAGTTACAGGCCAACTCCAGGGATTTGTAGTCCTTGTACACGTTCCTGCAAATTCAGTGCAATATTGTCAGACGTCTCCAAAAATTACACTTCCTAGCCAGTAATAACACTCTCTCACATACCTTAAACAAATATACCAAGTTGCGGGGAGACTGACCCACTGGTTACCTCACTTATGCCATGAGAAAACACAGCACATGTTCAAATCATCCACAGTTTGTAACACTGGCGTGCAGTGTTAAATGCTCCCATATGACAAACATTATCCAAAATAGGAACCCTGACCTTTTTGAAATGTAATAATTACTGCTTTTTCTTAAAAACTCAGAGTAGGTGATGAAGCCACATAGCGTTTTAGTCGTGGGGTCATTTCAGCAGAGCAATGATGATTTTTAGCTATATGCTGTCTCCTCTCTCTTACCGTGTTTACTTCCAGTGGTAACAGAACAAGTTTTGCTCCACATCTTGTGGTAAGAGGGGAAAGCGGTCCCTAGAAAAAGCACTAAAGAAAGTGTCCTCTGCAAAACATTGTCAGCCACACGCTGTATGGCTCAATTCAATTATCACTTATCCTGAGAGATATTGAGATGATGCCAACTGCCTATTATCAGTTAGTGGGTAGTGCACTAAAAGAGGAGAGACAAAAAATGTACCAAGACCACATGGATGATTTCATTGTTTGTGTTCTAATTTCTTAATACCCCTTCTCCACTCAGCTCTTAACCCACTTTGTACACAAGCTAAATGTTATTGGAACAAGGTTGCCTTTGCGTGTAACGTGAACTCATTAAAAGCATTTCTCATCATTACACTCAAAACACAATAAGCTGTGGTCTTAGATTCAGTGTCATTGAGACAGATCAAACTCCTGCACACACCTACTGATGACAGAAAATATTGTCCTGAAAATCCTTATATATATTATATAAGTATAATCTTTTGTGTTTGCATAAAAATATTAATTAAGCGTGAACTTTTTATTGTACATTGTAAAGGCAGCACAATTATATAAATTAAATGTTTCAATTTGCATTTGCAATATAGAGCAATTTACAAAAAATATCTTTATATGAAATAAACATGTTTCTTATGTTGGTGAGTTTCTGTGAGATTTATTGACTAACACTGTGGTCTTTAATGACTTTGTTAGTCTTTTGCCCCAAAGAATCAAATTCAAAACATGTCTGGAACAGAATTATTAACAAAGTCACAGTATGGTCTAATGTACGGTTCCCGCATCTTGTGTAAAGCATTTGTTACAGGGGCAACACAGGTCATTGGGTTTTGTGTAAACCCCCCTCCAAGAGTCACCCTATGTTGGAAACCACAGATTGAACACAGGTGCTTGAAGGCTGGGCCAGTCTTCCCAAAAGTTGGTACGAACCTTTAAATGCAATATCGTACATACAATCTTAAAGAATGTAAAGTGACACGATTCACTCAAAGTTTGAGGACAGAGACAAACATAGGCAGATACACACTTACAAATACCTACAGACACAAAATAAAACACTTAATAAAACCATTTATTTCTTCCCAACTGCTGTGTTTGCCATGACCTCCCTAACTACAACTTATCACCCCCACCATCATCTATTTTCTCCATGTTGTTCATTGCCCAGCTCCTCTTTCCCCTCCATTTTTCCCCTCACCTCCCTCTTCACACCATCATACCGTATCAGTGCTTTGGCCGTGGAGGCAGCACAGCAAAGAAAGAAACGAGCGAAGGACCTGGAGCGGGCTGTGGCCCATCTGTTAAACATTTTTCTTTAATCACTCACTTGTTTCTTTCCTCCTTTTGTTGTTCCCTTCTCACATTCAGAACACACAGCAATTAACCTCAAATATGTGAAAAACTGTTGTGTGTGTGTGAGAATGAGAGAGACAACAGAAGTGGAAAGAGGAAAGGGGTTAAGATTGCGGCAACAGAGAGCTACACAGAATGATCAAAAAATAAGCTAGGATGGGTGAGGTTAATAAGTCAGGGTGTGGTGGCTAACAGACAGGGAGCCAGGCCAACGATGACAATACTAGAGTGCTATTACACTAGGATCCGGACACTAACACTCGTATACACCAGTGAGCACACGTTCAAATGGTTCTCTGCTGATTTATCACTCACTTCAACTTTTTTTTTTCATCTCGTCCCTTTTGCTATCCTCCTCAGCCCTTGGCCAGTGTGAGTTTTTTCACTCATCCTGAGGAATTTCTGCACAGAGCCTTCACTGCTTTAGATTTGAAGAGTTTCCTGAGGTTTTTGATTACTGTCAGACAGGGACAAAACCACTGCAATGTCTGCCACACACACACACACACACACGCAAATACAGAAAGAGAAACAGAGAGTGAGCGC
>JAVQJL010073217.1:0-21575 GCA_036024295.1 Nannoperca obscura | reverse complement strand
ACGTTGGGTCTTTGTGTGTGTGGAAGTTGGTCTCGACCGGCTCCATGTGATTGAGTGCCCTGAGATAACTTTGTTATGATATGGCGCTATATAAATAAAATTGAATTGAATTGAATTGTCATTGTAATATTGATAACAAAGATCAGACTCCAGTAAAAAGTAAAGTTATTAATCATCAACACTACTTGCAAATGTTATTGTTATTGTAAATGTTATTAATGTTATTAATGTTATTGTGTTGCATTTCTATGTTGCTGTGTGTGGCTGAATCTGTCAAACTAGTCTCGGAGAAGTGATCACATCGACTCAGAAAAGATAATATCAGCCGTTTTGTTGGTTTGTGCATGAACTATGTTGACCTCAACAGAAAGTGAGTAACAGCGACACTCAGCGGGGACGCAGGTAACTACAAAAACCCTTAATATTTAACCTAGCAATCACACAGGTAATAATAGTGTAAATTAATTAACATTGAAAGGAAAATAATTTCCTCCAATAAACACCCATAATACATGTGATAAGTGTTGTGTTGTACTTGGACAAACACACACACACACACACACACACACACACACACACACCAGATGTAGGTTATATTTGTCATGTTATTATTGCAGGTAACACATATTAACTGATAAGCCTGGAATGAGCCCCAAACAGGCACATTGTTTATAACAACCTTCTTTTCTTTGTTTGAAATGACGTCTATGGAGATGGAGCGTCCAGTGGTTGTATAAACTCATTGGATTTTTGATATAATAAAAAAAAAAGAACACATTTAACAATGCAATAACAAAACAATACAACTGCTTGAACAAGGAACAGCACACGGAGTGCAGATAATGACAGCTAAATGTATCCACCCTGAACGGGATTAAAAGGGCAACACTTTTGGCCCCAGCGAGGAACGCTTACATAAACCGCGGCAGGAGATCAGCTGCAGAGTGACACGCCTGTCAACCTGTAGTCCTGGGAAACCCCATTCTCACACGAGAGAGCGCATCACTATGACATATTTGAAACCTTACTGGAGTGCCGTGAAAGTGAAGCTTGTGGGTTTTACGCACACGAGTGGACACAAACCAAACGGAAGTGTGTTACGACAATAAAACGAATATTATGTCAGGTTCATCTGACCAGATTTGTGAATGAAAATGTAGATTTAGCGTAGTTGATTTGTCTCCTTTAGTTCACCGTAGCAAGGTTTATCTTGTTTAGTCGCTGGGAGGCAGACGTTAAACTCCTCCTCCGGGCTTTCCCTGACTGTAAAACCAACGAGTCCATTGAGCGCCAATGAGAATGTGGAACAACAGGTAGGCGTCCTCTAACTGCGTCCCTCGGCTCAATCGGTGGGCAATCGGGGAAACAAGTGGACTGACCAGAGCATGAGCTCTTTTGGAAATGAGATAAGAGACAAAACTTCGCCCAGTGGTTTCTTAATAGTCTGAAACTGTTTCTTTTCAGAGCAGACACGTGCCTTTTTCTCGGGCTCTTTTGATTGGAAAACGCAACAGACGCTCACTGGGAGGTTTTCTGATTGATTAATTGGAGGGGACATCTCAATGTGGACACAACGTTGAAGGTAAGTGTGCATTTTTCTTTGCATGCAAAAGCTTTAATTGCAAAAAAAAAAAAAGGTCGATATTCTAACATACATTTGAGATGTTCTACTATATCAGGCTACTGCAGGTTGCACTTAAAACGGATGCTCTATGCATTTTTACCTCGAATCAACGTAAGGCTGTGGCTGCCCCAGCAGCAAAGATGTTTCTTTTGTCATCTTGTGGTATCAGTTTGGTTGTTGCATAATCCAAGAAGTGTAGCTATATCTTGACAGTGCCACCATGTGACTAACAACAATAACGCCTCCATCATATTCTTATGTAAGTTTTTGGTCTGCTTTAGATTCTGGATGTCTGTTTATACCCACAATCCTTGTAACTGTAAAGTAAAGTATGTAGCAACCGCCTGGACCGCAATAAATGCTGCTGTTAATTTAATTAATCAAGCTGCTCAAGTCTTTGTCTCTTCATTTCCTCATTTCATATCATGTCATTTCAAGATTAAGTATGCCTTTAAAAACTAACCAGTTATCTCTAGCTGCCTCTAAATTAGGGATTTCTTTCCTCACAGCTGCCACATTGTCCTCACTGTTAAACTTCCTCTGGGATCAAGAGAGGACGCACTGAGACACAGCTGATCCGAAGAGGTCAGACGCTCTCTGATCCAGATCCCTTGCAGGAGGACATGGAGGTCCTGCGGCGGTCCTCTGTGTTTGCCGCAGAGGTCCTGGATGTGTTTGATCGGTCGTTGACTGACAAGGAACTGGTGTCCCAGTCTAAAGCCTTGTGCAGAGACTACATAGTGTCCAGACTCAACCAGTATGGACTGGGATGTTCCAAAACCGAACTCAACCTGTCTCCCTCCAACACGTCGCTTGCTGAAGTGTCCTTGGTGCTTCTCTGTCTTGGTAAGAGAAACCTGAACAAAGGGTTAAATAAGAGACTTCAAGGGGCAAAATTACAACTTATAGCAACATGAATGTACATTCAAGGCCATGGAAATTATTTCTATGTGCACTTTGAACCTCATGTTAAGAAGAGGATAGTTCAAGTGATTTCTTTCAGTTTGTCCCTGTTTGTTATTAAAAGTTAAAGACCGTTGCTACAGGTGTACAATGGAGCTATGGCTTTATTATCTCTTCAGTCTCAATATTTAACATAAAGCTATACATAAACAGAGTTTAAACATAATTGTAAACAAATGTATACTTTTTTTTATCATGTATACCTCGGATAGACAGTAGAGAGATGTCTATACTCTATGGTCTGGATGCTCTGCATTTTTCATTTGGCTCTGGGACTCCAATTGCTTGCTTATATGTGCCAGATGATTTTATGTATGTTTTTGATGTAAATGCAACAGTTAATGAGAATGTCCTCTCATAACATTAAGAATAATACTAAAAAAATCCTGGATCCAAATCTGGGCCAAAAACTAATCACAGCTCAACTTTCCATCAAATTCCATTGAAATATGTTTGTTCTTTATGTCTCCAATATGTTTTTGAGATATCCTACTAAAACTAACAAATAGATGGACCTGAAAACACAGTCCTTGGTGGAGGCAATAACTGTTGCAACATACAATAAAATAAGAGAAGTATTATCAGTTATAATCAATGACCGTTTGGGATTTAAGAATTTACAAAATAAAGAAAAAAAGCCTTTTTAGGTCTTCTTGGCAAAATGCAGATTCCATGTAACATTTTTTGCAGGTTAAAGAAATAGTACGTTTATTGTGTGGATTTCCTAGAGCCGACTTTAAAAAAAAAAGTTCAAAAGTTGTGTACACTGGAAACAAAACGCTCTGCAATCTAACCCGTTTATTAATCAATTCATTGCTTTTAAAGCAATCAATAAAATCTAGTGTGACTTCAGGTTTGTGATATAATCAATGCTGTGGGGTCTAAAAAGCAAAGTCGCTGCGTTCTATTTTACTTTTACATAATGGTAGGCTGAAGACTGAGATGACTCAGAGCTGGAGGAGATAATTGATACATGTGAAACATAAGAAACTAGCAAGAAAAACTTTGAAGACTTGACTCTTAAAATGTCCACGTACTTCACTGTATACTGTATATTTCAAGCTATGACGAGCTTGAGAGGCAAATCATAAACTAAGTATTATGTGTGTGAGAACACCTTGAACCAAGTCATTACATCTGGAGGACTTGACTCACTTAAGACGGCAGCTGAAGTGCCCGGCGTCTTTTTAACATCCTGACAGCTGAGCGACCCTCCATCGGCAGGATAAATAGTTTGTACAACCCTTAAATAATTGGTCTAAACTGAATCTTTTGATGCTTCTCTCTTTTCCTGTTGGGCTCTCCCTCTGTTACCTAGGCGACGAGCTGGAATGTATACAGCCCGGCTTGTACAGGAACGTGGCGCGGCAGCTCAACATTTCTGTTGCCATGGAGAACATGGTTTCAGATGCCTTCATCGGGGTGGCAACAGAGATCTTCTCAACAGGTACACAGCTGTTGCTGAAGGATATGATGATGATGATGATGTAGCATACTGTAAGGTGGACACTAACCGTGTAGTCTTCAGACAAAAGGAAAGCTGCCGGCACAAGTGATTTACACTTCCAGTGCCTCAGGCTACTGATGAAGGCATTTACTGTGATTGTGCCTCGGCAGTTTCCATCAGGCTCTTTTGGCTGAGAAGTGCTTTCAGTGAGCGTGAGGGGGTGTGAATAATACGTAGGAGTGACACTTCATACAAAACACATAATTGCTCTCATAGCTACAGAGTGACTATGTTTAAATATCCGGGTGTTTCCTTAACAGATGGCACTGATTAGTTTAAAGTTTAGGGGTATTGATTAAATAGTGGATTCAAGTTTTATTTTTTGTTTAGAATTTAGGCATCATATGGCCCAAGCAATATGTGATTTTTTTTTTTTTTTTAAATAACATTTCCATTGAAGCCAACTGCTAATCATGTGACATTATGTCAGTCATTGAAAAACTGTGACGGTAATGTTCTTTATCATTACTTTTGAATCACAAACCACATGCTGATTTTCTCCCTTGGTCTTTATTTAGATGAATAAGCGCATAACAGTGGATTTAGATATTGTGCTGTTACAAATAAATCTTTTTAGATCCAGTCTCTGATCGGTCTTCTGCCCACTCGGGTCTCAATGTCTTGTAGGTTTTTTTTTTAACCTGGACTTGTCATAGCCACTACGATCCTGTGTCATGACCAAGGCCATTTAGGGTTTTTTGAAAATAGTTTTTTGCAGACGTTGTTGGTTCTTCTGAACCTTTTCAGCCATGCCAGGTCCACCACTTTAGTCCAGACTGAAATATCTCAACCACTATCGGATGAATTGCCATTAAATTTAGTACAGGCATCCGTGGTTCCCAGAGGATGAATCTTACTCACTTTGATGATCAACTGGTTTTTCCTCTAATGCCACCGTGTGGTTGACATTTATGGTTTTTGAGTGAAAGGTCTTGACAACTATTGGATGGGTTACAATGAAATCCGGTGTCATCTGCAGGTTGAATTGTAATCCCTTTTTAATGATCCCTTGGCTTTTCATCTCGTCCAGGTCCAGATTTCCCCTAGTCTAATTATTTGTTTATACCTGCAATACTAAAGGCATCAGTCTCAGCTGTACTTTGTGTTTAGTGCTAATTAGTAAAGGTTAGTATACTAACATGCTGCCTTTATGCCATGCCATGCTGTCTTTAGCATGCTGATGTTAGCATTTAGCTCAGAACACCGCTGTGCCTAAGTACAGCCTCACAGAGCTGCTAGCATGGCTATAACTTGGGTAACCAAACAAACTTGTGTATATTTATGACTTTCTCCAATTGAGGAGGGTATCCAAAATGTATCTGGTAAAGGAACCGTATTTCTACTTACAAATGCTACAAAATTTACACTACGCCCACTACCTTTTTTTAAAAGGTGATTTCCTGTTCATTTCACATTTAGACCTGGTGTCTTGTTCTCAGTGAATTGTCAATGTTACATAACAGAATAAATAAGTATTAAATGGTTTAAATCTCTGTTCAGTGTTGAGAGAGGACGTTGGTTTTGTCAGTCAAACTTGACTCGTCTGGAATGGTGTTAAGCCCCTTTATAGACTGTAGGTCTTGACTTGAACTTGTGTGTGCTGACTTGTTTTTAAGTTTTCTTGACAACATATCTGCTTTGTACACTATTCAAAGCAGCTCTGACATTTTGAAGAATCCAAGAAAAAAAGAATGACTTTATGTCCTCTTTATGAGCCTTTGGTGAAGATTATATGGTCTGCACAACTCAAATTTGGCTGATATCCTGGTAAGATCAAAAACTGACTCGTCCAATATAATTTCCACGACTGTGTTCTGGCAAAGCTTGTGCTTGTTTTGACGTCATTCGAGTGTGGTATTCCTCCTAAAGAATAACAAGCTGGTGAACCCAGGCTGCCCCAGCCTTCTGGGACGGGTTGAAACCTGGATATAAATAGAAATAATGCATCCCCCCCCCCCCCGCTGTCCAGAATATGTTTTACAACTACTTCTTTAGCTTTTTGTCATTCCTTATTATTCCTCCAAGTGCTTAACATGAATCTAGAGACCACAAGGGAATGATATGTCCACTGAAACAACACATTCTTTTGGAAGCGGTCTAGTGGCCATCTGTACTGTGGTCTCCCTCAGTAAAATCAACATGGCTTGTCTCTTCTCCATCTATCTTTGCCTGCCTCCCACTTCTGTTCTTTCTCTTTCCGCCCTCCTCTCCTCCAGCTTTATTCCTGACGATCTTGTCTCTATTCTTGGCCTGCTTCTCAGTAGGGAATGAGACGTGACGTACTCTGACAGCTTCCATAGACAGTTATCTTATTTAAGCTTGCCCAGAGATCTATCTCCTTATAGCCTCAGTCAGACACTGTAGGTCAGCTCTGAGGAACAGTCATGACAATGCAAGCAGGCCTAAGGAGGCTAATGCCATTAGGCCCTGCAATGCATCACTGACGGTCATTATAACAATCCCTGCTGCCCTGCAAACTGTACCTAGAAATGGCTGGATGCCCTTAATTGTCATACTGGATTGTTTAGGTAGAAAGGAGGACAAAGAATTTGCCCTTTTCAGCTTCATGACTCTTGAATGATTCTTAGTGGTGAATGCAAAATCATTTTCTGAACCTGCTGACCTCTCCACAGTAGGAACTGCGTCAGTGTTCACCACCTCTTGGCAAAGGCAACACAGTCTCACCCTTTTTAATTTACAACTAGCACGCTCGGGCGTCTTATCAGCTACATTAACACAAATGCACCGGTATGTTGACTTAAACCTGGTATTTACAGTTTATTTCAGTACAAGGTCCACCGACTGCTTCGTGTCACTGCTTCGTGTCAGGTCAGAGAATATGTAACAGACACTGAGGAAAGAGAAACCATAGAGGAGATGGGTGTTAATGCTTGGCATGGACTGGGATTGGCACCCACGAGAACAGGAAAGGAGTGTTTATGCTGGGATAAATATGGCAGTGTTATTGATTCCGGTCAGGATATTTTACCACCGCAGAGGCTTGAAGCTCCGGTCTTCTGGATAAAGTGTGATTTTTGATTCTCACTTATCAAACAACTTCTCTGGCTGCAAGACAGAATCATTATCAACTTGCATTGCTGAAGTTTAAAGAACCCCTCCAGACATGTTTTAAAACGTATGGGAAAACTACTCTGTAATTTGTATCAGAACTTGTCAAAAAAAATCTTAAAGTCCAAAACACAAATGTATCCAATTTACAATCATAGAAAATATTCACATTTGAGAAGCTGGAACCAGAGAATTTTCACACTTTTTCTTAAGAAATTCGATTTAATAGATGATCAGACTAGTTAAAGATACGTTTTTCGTTGATCTACCCATTGATGAATCATTGCAGCTCCAAACAGAGAAACTTTCCTCCTTCAGCAGATGATTTTGAAAACAGCTTCTGCACATGCATCATTCTGCACAGTGAAGTGCAAACACCCAAGAGAAGTACCAGGGCTAGCACATCTATCCATAGATACAAGACACAGAGCATAACCCAGTGATGTCTGTTTTTCTGGCTGCAGGTATAACATGGGGTAAGGTGGTATCCCTGTATGCAGTAGCCGGAGCCCTGGCAGTAGATTGTGTCAGACAAGGGTATCCAACCACCGTTCAAATCTTAGTGGACAGTCTGGGCCAGTTTGTCCGCAAGTTTCTGGTTCCATGGCTGAAGAGACGGGGAGGATGGGTAAGTGAGCTGTACGTTCTGATACTAATGATTACTTAGGGACATAAAGCATAAGCGCAACATTGTGAAATGAAGAAATGTTACATTTTGATATTGGGATTTCTCATGTATATCTTTTCCTGAGATTGTTATATGATCAATGTTAGTGTTAGTGTTATTTAGACATTTTGGGGGGACATGATATTTAAACAAACACTTTCTCTGGGAATTAAAACTGGTAACACTCTGCTTCTACATTGTTTTTGCTGAAGCGAGATGACTGATTTACTTTATCTTTATGGATCACAGCTCAGTTTGCTTTCATAAGCTCTGCTAATCAGAATTGAAGGGGAGTGACATAAAATCTGATGGTATCTTGTTCAGAAAGCTCCTCCTAGCATACTGTAACTTCCTGTTAGCGAATGAGATGCAAAGATTTGCTGTAATGTTTCTGTGGCCCATTCTTGATTAAAAAAGAAAATGGAAAGAATAACCTCATGTCTTGATTGTTTTGGTGAAATACTGACAGCTAATAGGCTGATAAAACCACACACATTTCTGTGTGAAACCTTCATCAGAGCATACAATTTATAATATATCAAATTCACCAAAATGACCAAGACATGAGGTTTTCAGCATAGCTGTATGGATGGCATTGTCAATCAAAGCGCATTACAGTAGTAAAGTCCGGACAAAATGAAAGCGCGTATTTCCCTCTCAAAATCATTAAACGATAAAAAGGGCTTGACCTTAGACGAGAGCTTCAGTTGGAAGAAGCTCGATTTGATCACTGGGTTGATCTGTTTGTTCAATTTTAAAGTACTGTCCATTATCAGACCCACATTATTTTTACAGTGGGTTTAACGTATGGTTCCAGGAAACACAAGTCCATATGAGGGGCATCACAGGCACCACTGGGTCCAAATATTAAGACTTCAGTTTTATTCTCATGGAAATAATCATTAAAAAAGTTCAAGGCCATCCATGTTTGGATGTCCTTGAGAAAGTCCAACAATGATTTAAAATAATTGTAACTTTTTTGTTTCAAAGGCAGGTGAATTTGTGTCATCTGCATAACAGCGGACTGAGATGCCATATTCTTTTGAGAATGAACCCTAAGGGGAGCATGTAAAGAGAACATAGGGTTTGCCCGAGAATAGATCCCTGAGGGACTCCACAAGGTATAGGCTCTGAGGAGGACACAGTCACCAAGGCTGACAGAAAACTTCTGTCCGACAAGTAAGACCTGAACCACTCCAGAGCAATACCTGTAATGCCTGTGTGGTGGTCTGTAATTACACACTGAGGTGTCCAGACTGGATTCTTTGATCAGTGGTTGCACTACTGCATGTTTTAAAAGTAGTTGGAACAACACCTGAGGTGAGACTGCTCTTCATAATGCTTTAGATGTTTGGTCCAACAGTTTCAAAAATGTCTTTGAAAAAGTCGAAGGAGGACAGTATCTGTGGGGCAAGCTGGAGGTTTCATATGACCAATAATGTCCTATTAGATGAGACAGAGAGCTCAAACTGGTTGAAGATAGCAGAGCAAGTGACAATAATGGCCCGGTCATAAGGAGGGTGAGATGTGTTCTCTAATGTTCACAATCTTATTAGCAAAAAAGTGGAGAAAATGTTCACACGTTTCAAAGGAGAATGGCAGAAATTAGCATGCTAATGTTAGCATGCATTCAGCTAACAACACTTTTATTTAGTTATTTTTGAGGCCGAGCTACCAACTGAAACTCTCCTGCAGAACGTCGTTGTCGATGAAGTGATATGAATATGATATTTGGAATGTAAAAATATTAAAGTTTATAAAATATTAATTTCGATGTCCTTTTATTCAGGCAGAGATCACGAAATGTGTGGTGAAGAAGGATCTCACCCCTGAACACCACTGGCTGTCCTCTGTCATGGAGTCCCTGAAGTACTTCCTCACTACAATGTACGTCTACATCATGAAGGAACCTTGAACAGCCAAGACAGACCGCACAGGGGTGAACTTCATTGTTTGATGTGAGATTGAAATCTCAGACTTGTCAATACACGATGGAGTGGAGATGTTCGCTGTGCTTGACGGGGGACTGAGCCTGCCAGCAGATATCAGTCTGTTGCTGAATGGCCATCAACAAATGTTTGATCATGTTTATCGCTGTGTCGGATAAGTCTGTGAGATTACCCTTCATCCAAAGAGTCACGGTGATATTAATTAGCATAAATGGCAATGAAACAAGTTTGTGTCACTCCACCTCTTCTACATATTGTCACACTGCTTAGACCAGTGCAGTAAACCAGCTTCTCCATTGTTGCAACTGTAATGTATGATGGTGTTCAGGCTGATTATGAGCAATGGGAGGCTGTTTGCACTCCTGATATAAACAGTTTGATGCTTTCATGTGATGTGTCTCAGAAAAGGAACCAATGGGTTAGTGGCTGGTTACGAGTATGAAAAGAAGCAAAGGTGTTTCACTTATGACTGAGTTTACACCTGAAAGCGACTTCAGATGGTATCAACTGCTCACTTTCGGAGTCTGATTTACACTATTACTTTACTAAAGCACAAAAGGTGTCTCTTTCCAAATATGATCCAAAATGACCCATTAAACTTTTTGCTGCAGCTTTACACACTTGACTTGAGAAATGTTGAGTCTAATTTTGCCCATTTTTGGCTAAAGAACTTATACAGGAGTGGTGCGTACTGCATCCAGACTTTGGTATTGATTTACCTTTTAATCTGTAAATAGTTTTCTTTTTTTTTTCTTTACTTTAAGCCACTCCAGTATAAAGACAGGATGATTGTGTGGTATGCCTGAAGGTTGTCACTTTCAGTGTTTATTTATGAATGTGTCAATGTTTTTTTATTCATAATAAATTTTTTAAAATTTTCACCTGTAGACTTGATTATTTAATGATACTTTGAGATAATCTTGACAGTTTAAAATCAATTGACGTTTCCTTTTGAAGTAACTAAAATAAAATGGCAACCAACAAGCTGTAGTAACATAGTAACTGTACAGTATACCTAAAAGACAAACCAAACCTGGACATCCTGAAACACATGAAACTTTTTCTTTTTTATCTCAAAGGGTTTCATGTTTACGGTCTTGAACCACAATAACACCCAGAACTCTGATTTTATACTCAAAACACTGAAGGACAGCAGTTACTTTAGTTTTCAATCTTTTAAAAGTGTTGTTGTGATGGCCTCCAGCTGTTCTTACATTAAATGTTTCCTTTGAGTTTTAGACCTAGCAGCATTATGGAGCTGCCCCCATCTTTGACCCAAATCCATGTCTTACAAGTGGAGATATGCTTCAGTGTGCACTGCAAGCTTGTATACATGTATATAAACAAAACAGGATTAAAAAAAACATCTTTGCAAATCTTTTATGAGGAAGGAAATACACTCAACATTTGTTATAGCACAAGGATACACTTGATGCGTTTTGGTGAGAAACACTGAATGTAAACATTCACTCCACAAGGGAACCTTAAATGTTTGAATTACTCTCTAACTAACTCTTGGTACGTCTGACTGTAGGGCCTTAACAATGCCTAGTTATTACTACATTGTAAGATTTGGTTAAATTTGAGTTGATTTAAATTGTTTTATGTGGGACTCTGATCTGAAACCATATTTCCTTCCACCATTAAATGATCTGACCATTGTATAGCTGTACATTTTAACATTATCCGACTCTGACTCAACTGATTATTATCATCAAGTCTTTTTTTTAAGCAAGCCTTATCTTTCCTGACCAAAGTATTTCTATGTTAGACGTTTGCCAGCCCGCTGGGTCAAGATGAGCGGTGGTAGGTGATGTGCAAATGCTGCATCAGTGGCTGGTTTTCTGTTGCCATGGAAACGGTCTGCTCCAGCCTCCCATCTGGTCGAAGCTGAAACACTCTAGAAATCTGAACAATGGAAAAGAGCAGCCGAGGTCACGGTCACATAAGGAGCGAAACAAGTTTTACTGATTCAAATAAGTTCCAGAGAAAAGTTCTAATGTTTTGGGGGGAGTATTTACCCAGATTTGAGCCTAGTGATAAAATGAAGTAATTCATATTTATTAATTAAAAATCGGTTTACCTTCTGCACATGGGGCTCCTTGGCGAAAGAGGTTCTGGCCAGAGCCTGGCTCTGCAGGATCAGCTGCTGCGCCATCAGCTCTCCCTCCGCAATCTCCACCAGACCTGCACAAAACGACACACTGGTCTCAAAAAGTGTGTCGAGTGTGTGTGTGTGTGTGTTTCTGTAGATAAGACTATGTTAAAACCTTAAATGCACAATTAAAAAGTAAAAGACAAAACAATTCATGTGGTCATGTTTCTGCATCACGTTTGTCTGGAATATACACTCACTGGCACTTTATTTAGGTACACCTTGCTAGTACCGGGTTGGACTTTTCAGAACTACTTTAATTCTTCACGGCAACAAAGTGCTGGAAACATTCCTCAGAGATTTTGACCAATTTTGACATGATAGCGTCACACAGTTGCTGCAGATGTGTCTGCTGCGCATCCATGATGCAAACCTCCCGTTCCACCACATCCCGAAGCTGCTCTATTGGATCGAGATCTGGTGACTGTGGAGGCCGTGTGTGGACAGTGAACTCATCGGCATGTTCAAGAAACCAGTTTGAGATGATCTGAGCGTTGTGATATGGCACGTTATCCCGCTATCTTTTCATCCGCATTCTGATGCTCAGTTTGAACATCAGCAGATCATCTTGACCATGCCTACGTGCCTAAATGCATTGTGTTGCTGCCATGTGATTGGCTGATAAGAAATTTGTTTTAACGAGCAGTTGAACCTAATAAATGTGGCCAGTGAGTGTATTTGCAGTTTGGCCCCGAGTCCCATCTAATATAATGAATGCAAAAAACAATGAATTACTTTTTTAAATGTTTTATATTCATGTTAAGCAACTGATTCCCTCAAGAAATCCTGTACATACTGAGCCTCTGCACATCCTTTCAACATTATAGCATATTCTCAGAAACACAAGTGGGAGCCCAGTTAATAAAAACATGGCTTCCTCCGGTGACATGAATGAAACTACCCGAGTTCTGTGCGATGATAAATGCCACTCTGTTGGTTCCCGGCTGCATTCGAATAAAGCCACACTCCCTGTGCAGAGGCTTCTTGGTCTCTGCATGGAAGGCATTGAACCTGTGAAACACAGTAACAGCGAGGAATCATCCGTTAACGTGGTTCCTATCAACAGATGTCTCGAACAGGTTTTACTCCAATGCTGACACAAAAACACTCAAACTCACACCCATGTAACCCACAAGAGAGGCGTTCAGGTGCCTTATTTAAAATTTTCAAAGCAAGGATCCACCCTCTTAAAGAATTTATCTAACATTGTTGCTATGATAAAGATCTTGCTATCAGCTTTCTAAGGACAACTCAGACTGAAAATCTTGTTTGTGATGACCTCCAGCTGTTTAATGTCTCAGCTTGCTGAAAAGATGTGGCTTGAAAACTTGTGTCAACCTACGTGAAGTTGATGACTGGTTGTCCCACATGGCTGAAGTGCAGCTTCTCCGTGTAGCGGAAAGGTTTTATGGTGGGAAAAGAGCCCTCCCCAGGTTCATCCGACTCCCAAGTACCCAGAAGCCAGTCTAGAGGGAGGAGGACTGGGTTCAACTCTGCTGATGATAACACACAGTTCCATAAGAGGTGGTGATCGGTGATAACACACACTTAGGTTTTGATCAAACACACAGATATTACTTAAGTCAATAAAAACAAATACATCTTGAATCATGTGACAGAACAAATCTGTTTGAAATCTGTTTGAGTAGTTAATGTAATAAACTTGACAACTTCAATTTGAAAGGCATTTATCACGCCAGACATTTTGACTTACATGACATAGCAAAAGCACAGGTGTTACTAATAACATTAACAATCAAGTGTCCTGGTGAGTCATGACAGTGACTCAGCATGCACGTACCACAGATTCAGGGTGTTGGTACGTGCAATTCATGTTATCATTTACCCATGTGTTTTTCCTGGATTACCAAGACGTGTCCAAATGTCATCTATGAAAAAGGCCTATTCTCTACAAGAATATGGACATGCAACCTTTATTTTATAAAAAAAAAAAAAAGGTAATATTGAGATCAAGATCTCTTTTTGCAAGAAATACCAGAGTAAAGCAAATAAAAATAAAAACAAAACACACAGACAATGTAGAGGTCGAAGCACACAAACAGCTATCACGGAAGCTAAAGTTTGTTATCACAGCTAGGTTAGCTAACCAAATCACATGAACACTTTAAACCACATTTATCTTAAGATACCAAACAGTCAACGGTAGGCTTGAGGTGGATATAAAAGGGGCTACAGAGTACAGACAGACTTAAGGACACATTTTTACGTTTTTTACTTTGATCATTTTTAGTGAATTATTTAGCTAAAAGCAACTAGATGCTTTAAAAGTATGCTAACCTTAAGTTATTATTAATCAACAGAGCTGGCAGTTAGCCTGGGATTACACTGTAGCTAGCTAGTACCGTTTATATTCTTTCAATAGATCTTGTTCTTAATATAAACTTGAACCATCATCCTACCTGGGTGACTTTCAGGACACGCCATTAATACGTTTAACTGCAGTCAAGCGAGTATAAATGCATGAAATCAGGCGTAAGTATACAATTAAATGTCACTAAATTACAATAGTTACACTGCGACTGTGTTGATTCCGGTGGATCCAGTGTGACGTAGTTTTATAGACGGGCCATGCCAGCAGGGAATCTTGGGAAATGTAGTTTAGTCACTTAAGCACGACAGACATGTAAAATGACCTTGAATAAATGCAAGTGGCGCTAACATTTATAGACTTTTGCAGCATTTCTATATAATGTCTTACTGTTAATACACATTGAGGCAGGAGAAGTGTTTGATAAAATAAAGCACACTTTATTGACATCTTTCTGTGCACTCAGCATGGACCATATGACAATAATCTGCTCCTTTATTTAAAAACTAGACTACTTATACACATAAAGACACATGGCCTGTGTTTTTATAAAATCTCTGTGGTTAAAAGTGCAGAAGAACTCCTGAAATGTATGCACTGGTCTCTTAATTCTTGCTCTTTTTGCAGTTCTTGAGAGCGTCTGCCAGGGCAAACAGTACCATATCAGCATTAGTCTTCTCACAGTTGTATCCCATCAATCCGATCCTCATCACCTAATGAAAAGAGGGGTGGAAAGTAGAGTACTTTAGAGCCTGCAGTGACTCAGCAGTATGATTCAGAAATCTTCAGAGACACCAAACCGATAACACTGCTCTTGTTACAACTGGTAATGAACATGGAAATTTGTTATTCTACCCAGGACTGTTTCCATTTGTTATGTGTTTACTTTAGATAAAAAAAATGTCTTTTTAAAACATCATCCACTGCTGCTAAGATACCGAGACTGTTGGTCACATCTGGTCAGCTGATGACCATGACCTCAATGTTAAAGGCGTACATTTTTCCACTGTACAGGATTGAAATACCTGCGGCAACTCACCATTCCAATGGAAGGGCCTAGGCCTCCAGTCATCTCCATGTGGTGGTGTTTCATGATATAGGCCAGCAACTCCTTCCACTCATAGCCGTCAGGGATGGCAATGGTGGTGACAGAGGGAAGCCTCAAGTCCTGCATGACACGTCACAAAATGACTGTAGTTACAACAGTCCTGTATCTAAGAGATTTGATCTACAGGGCTACAGACTGTAATGCTGATTATTTGTATGTATTATATATGTATATTCCTGTTCAGGGTTGTTTATCCTTTCTGTTTTGTTTCTTGCAGGTAAGCTCTTACTTGTCCTTCTGCACAAAATACTATTCACCCAACATGTTTTGTTTTATGTCTGCCTCACCTGTTCAGGGATAAAGAGCTTGACTCCCAAGTCCTCCAGGCCTCTGTACAGGTAGGCTGCCACCTCCTTGTGCTTCCTCCAGGACTCCTCCAGCCCCTAGGGGGAGACAAAGATTGATGGAGTTAAGTGATAATCAGACACAGAATTACAAGGAGGCTGTGCCAACACTGCCACTTGAAAACTACTACACTATTAATGTCAATTTTCCAGCAAAATGAAAACACTGCTTCTTCCTCACTTGGATTGAACAAAGAAGTTGACACGGTGATTGTCTTAATTAAAGGCCAAACAAATCAAGAGCCTGGTAGGGCCCCACAATAATACATGAGCACAGGGCCCACAATTTGCATCTGTACCAAACTCCCTGCTATAAAATAAAGACTGTGTGGAGAAGGTGCTGGCATAAAAAAGGTTTTGACAAATATAGTGTAAAATACTACATGAAGATAGTAATAATAGACATTGTTAATGTCTTTCAGCAAAGTAAGTACAATAAGTGGGGAAATGTTCCTTTACCCTCTCGGCAAGAATGGCCAAACTCTCTCTCAGGGCAAAGAATCCAGACACTGGACCAGTGTGATGGTATCTGAAACCCAGAGCATACATGATTAAATATTCTTATACCAAACACATGTGTTGTAGACTGCTATAAACCTTTGCAGCACAACGGTACCCCTAAAATGACAAGTGTTTCAAAGTTTAAATACAATAAAATCATTCTAACAGATTATCAGTTAATCACAATCTGGATATGAATATGTGAATATATGAATATGGATGTAACATCAGTTGGCTGTAGTGGACTTACGCTCTGGCTGGTTTGCCATCACAACCCCAGTAGTTGGACAAATGTGTCATATCAAAGAGGTAGGATACTGGTTTTGTTTTCCTGTTAAACATCTTGTGGCTGTGAGGGGTAACAGAGAGACAATGACACTCCTGCTTCAATTACGTTTTGGTCTCATTTTGTTTTTATGCAGTTGTGACAGTTTCGGACCCATATATGGAAACATGCATCCGAGAAACACCCCACAGAGTCCCTCCTTACCATGCTCTGTCGTTAAAGGAGATGGGTGCTGTACCAGGAGGTGCATTTAGAGCCTTCTGAGAACCCGTGTACAGGATGTCAATATCTGGGAGCGCAATAAGAGGAATTGTGTGTGATATAATAATTATATCACACACAAGTGCATGGCAGAAAGTAATGAAATGTAATCCTGCATCACTGTCTTACTTTGCTTGTCCATAAAAATTGGTGCTGCACCAAGAGATGCAACTGTGTCAACCAAGAAGAGGCAGTTATGTCTGCAGGAGATATGTGACAATGAGACATGTGACATAATACTTTGTAATTACTTCAAAACGTTTATCTTGTGGTGTGTATGAGGCTCACTTTCTGCAGATGTCTCCGATGCCATCTACTGGGTGACAAAGGCCACTAGAGGACTCTCCATGTGTGAGGAAAAACAGGACAGGCTTGTGTTTGGCTATGGCCTACGGAAATACATAAACAGTTTTTCAGGAGTTTAATCATTTTTTGTATTGTAGCTTTAGTAAGTTATGAGCTTCTTTGGAGACAATGGGCCTACCTGTTCAATTTCCTTATTGCTGAAATACCCTCCAGGTGTTTTTACCATTTTATGTACATTGGCACCTAAAGATAATAAAAGTGATAATTTGTGACTTAAATGCACAATGAGAGAATGCACAGTCAGTGTAAATGTGGTTGGTTAAATTCTTTGGAGACCCAGTAGATACGTGCGTAAAACCGTGCGTAAAGACGTACCCATTCTTTCTGCAATTTCTGCAACCCGCTCTCCCCAGATTCCGTTGATGGCTACGAGCACGCTCTCCCCGGGCTCCACCGTATTGAACACCGCACACTCCATTGCCGCGTGCCCGGAGCCGCTCATAGCAATAGTCATGTTGTTCTCTGTCTGAAAGATGTACTGGATCCCTTGCTTGATGTCAGCCATGACCTAAGAAACACAATGAAAACTTCTAACACTATTGTCACCAATTACTTTCAGTGATTTCGGTGGGCACAATGAAGCCTGTGCGCAATTACGCACAAACTTAAAAAAACAAAAATCATTGATCACGTACAAATATTGATTTGATCTGTTAATAATGAAACATGAAAAAAGTAGAAAATTGGTTTGTTAACATGAATAATTGATGCTCCACAACAAACCTTTAAGTTTAATTTAGTCTAATGCACACACATACATACATCTCAAATAGCCAGCCAATTATTTTAAAGGAAAAGGAATTATACCACAAGGTTCAAATGTAATAGTACTACTCTAAACTACTAAAAGTAATAATTATGTATTCCAACTTGTATTTAAGACTAGCCACAAAACACAAAATGGAGTAAAATTGCTTATTTCCACCTTAAAGCAATTGGAATTGAATATGTTATATAAGAGTTGGGATGAGTTTCAAACAAAGCGTTTACCTCATACATTTCTGGGTGCATGTGACCTATTATCGGCCTGGACCCTGCAGCTAAGACACGAGGAGGAACATTTGAGGGTCCCGGTCCGAACAGGTAACGCAGTGGAACTTCCAGTGGCCGCAGCATACATGCCGGCGGTGGGATAGTGACGGAGGACATGGAGCGGTCCAGTCGCTGCAGCAGGGGCGCGCTCCTCGCGGCCAGCGGACTGCCGAGGGCCGCTGCTGCCTGCTGGGCGAGCAGCGCGCTCCGGCTGAACAAAGCCCGCTGCATCACGGCTGGTGTCCTGGTTCCAGAGAAGCCTGCGCCGAGTGAGAACACCACGGCAGACGAATGGACTGAACCTGACTGTGAGGTTTGGGTGAAGATTTAAACAAACAGGTCTTTGACCTGTTGGCCACGGGGCGGAGTGCGACCTGCCCTTTCACTTCACAAAGGGACACAATACCATATCAAGTAATACATGTAAAAGTGTGTGTTATACTGCAATACTGCAGATGTAGATGTCACTTTTGCAAGTAGCACTAAAGTTTCTTTTTTTTTTTTACTTTTGACACTTTCAAAGCAAGAAAATATTCACATATATTCTGAGCAGGTGGTTATCAATGCCCCTTTCCCATTTGGATAAGAGTTTATGTAGAAATATGCGATACACATCATGGTGAATTATTTTATTATCCAGCCAAAAGAGTGTCCACACTTCAAATGTCTGTGTGAGAGGAAACATGTTTTCATTTTTTGTAGGCCAGAATTTTAACTTAAGAAAAATCTAACAAACGCAAAGACGTATCAGTGCATGTATTATGGTTTGGGTCCACCAGGACAGTTTTTTGTCACTCATTTCCAGTCTAGACTTATTGCACTTGACTCTCTTATGGAAAAAGTGATGGCAGCTTAGAACTGGTTCAAGTTAGTTTTTCAGGTTTACTGATTTATTGATTTGGTCTGCACCTTCAGTCACAGCAGCATTGGATTTGTAAAGAGGAGTCTCCTCTCAGAGAGCCAATCTGCTCTTTCAGGGGAGGAAGGGGGTCAGGAAAAAACATACGCCCACACCCACCCACCAATACACACAAACACATGCACACATCAACACACATCAATACACCCCATGGAAAATGGCTCAATTTTATTGTCTAGTGTGAACAAGCAGCATATATTTTTATTAAAGTTAAAGTTAACATTTTCTCGTAAAGTAATATTTTAAAGCATTTATTATTATTATTATTTGATTTTTGTTCTGTTCAGTGTTTAATTATATAAGTGTTTTCTTGTTTGAGATGTTTGTCATGTTTCCAATCAAAATGTCACACATGGGCTTAAAGGCTTATACTCTAACAGAATAGGTGGATAGAATATCATTTGATTAAACTTTGCTTCTCTAGAAATACAGATTGTGTCTAGATCCAGTTGGAACTGGACATCAGAACGGATCTCAAAGTGTATCTGTGGAAAGAGCATCTATGGTGAACAAAAAAAGATTTAAAGAAAACAACACATTTTTCTTAATTAAAATTAGAGATAGAGAATTGCAGTGGTGGTTTTCATATGATGTTTAATGGTCTAATGGTTTAATTAAAGTCTAAAACCATGTCCTCTGTGTTTCACATTAACAACTTCCACAGGGTTTAATAATAACAGTGTGGAATATGCACACTGAAAATGTGTTGAGGAGGTTCTCCGGTGTGGTCAGAAACACACCTTGAATTCAGACTATGTTGTCAAACTCTGAGTGGTCAGATCGCATTGTGCCCTCATTTTGTTTCGGCAGACTCACATCTGTGTTTGGAACTGCTCTACTAAGATCATATCACTCCAGATTCATGCCAAGTGTGTGCCAAGCTGTCCGACCCCAGTGGGAAGGCCATATTGTTTATGGCGCAAGAGATGATGAGATGATGAGGTGTGCTGGAGGTCAACATTATTGTGGGTCACCAAATGTCAACAAAAACATCCAAGGCATTGGTATTTTCTTATGGTTTATGCTCAAATTCAGACGGACACCACACAAGTTTAACATCATAAATATAAACGACAGCCAGCTGTTCTTGTGAATCGAGGAAAAGTTATTAAGTAATCATTGAAATCATGCATTTAGGGTTGTTAAAGATTGAAAGAGTCCAAAATGACGCCTGAACTCCAAACTGCAGGTCATACGTTTATTTATTTATTCATTTTTACTGTGATGTTAAGTGATATTTTGCTTTATTTTTATAAATATCGTGACAAGGTGACCAGGAAACAAAAGCAAAGTTTTGCTCCATTAACTTTAAAAGTTACATTTTTTCTTTGCCTTTTGTCAGTAAATAAGTAGAGTCTCTTATTGCCGCCCCTGTTTTGTCATGTGGGAATTACCAGAAGGTGCCTCAGTCTGAGTCTTTCTGGGTAAATAATTACACCACTGGTAAATAACTGGGACACTGTTTTGCTCTCTCACTGGCCTTTGCACTGGACTGAACATTCACAATGTACACAAACAGAGCAGGAGGAGGTCCTGGGGAGAGAGAGCGAGCGAGAAGGAGAGGCATGTGTATACAGGAGTCACTAGTGACGCCAAAATCCGCCTCAAAATGGGATATTATGTACAAGGCCAATTCAACCAACATCATCTAATAGTTTAAATAACAAAAATAAGCCTTTCATTCATTTATTTTTAATTCAAATCCTGATTTAACTTCTGGAATTGCATATGTGAACGAGATGTGGATTAAGATGCTGGATAATGATGATGAGTTCTCAAGTAAACATCCGCATTCTTGGGTTTAATTCGGAAAAGGCACCTTTATTTTAGAGCTGCAGATCAGTCGAGTCAATTAACCAAATACATAATTACAGAATAACATTGCTCAGTAGAAAAACTATGATACTGGAATCCTGATCTAAGCGAGAACAAGTGACGCCTTTCTTAGTTTATCTGTCCCTTGACAAAACAAACTCAAGGTCCACTTTCTTCAGGAGCTTTCAACTTCATCACATGGTTACGCATGGAGTTACTCATCATGGACCAGAGTTGAGCTAAAGTTTTAAGCTAACCATGGTAAGATGAACCCGTTAAGGGGTGCTTGGGCTACATATTTTCACCCTTTGTGTAATTCTTGGAATAATAAATAAAACGTAACAAAACCTTAATTTTAAGGATAATGCAAAATGTGAGCACAATCCGAAGTGAAATAATAAAACTACATTTTTGACACAATGATTGTGTACACGGCCAAGGAATAAGCCGATAATGTGGGATCTGCCTCATGTAGGCTACTTAGTGGTGCAAATTCCTCACTCAACATACCAGAAACCCAACAGACACACTGCACGTGGCGCCATTGGTTTTGCCCACGTTCTATGGGGTTCCATTTGTGCCAAAAATATGTTCACATGTGCACTGTCTATGTCCACTGAACATACGGCAAAGCCTTTGTCTATGTCTTTCAACTTTTTGTTCTGCTCTTTGTCATCGCA
>JAVQJL010073214.1:0-34415 GCA_036024295.1 Nannoperca obscura | reverse complement strand
TGTGTGTGTGTGTGTGTGTGTGTGTGTGTGTGTGTGTGTGTGTGTGTGTGTGTGTGTGTGTGTGTGTGTGTGTGTGTGTGTGTGTGTGTGTGTGTGTGTGTGTGTGTGTGTGTGTTTGTGTTGTAGGGAAAAGAAGAATAAGTGGGTGATGAAGGGAGGAGAGGTGGTTCTTTTCTCTGAACACCAGCTGTGGCCTTGCAGTGTAAACCGTAGGAGGTGGACAAGAGGTGGAGGACATACACACACCTAAACACTGAACATAAATGTAAATATAGCTGTTTATTTTACACTGTATAATGTATGTTTTGATGCTTTACTAACACAATACACACATCCTTCTATGGAGCCAGTAATCCGAGAATCCAAGGCATGTTTCTAATAAAAACACCATATTAACTTTTCAAGACCCATACATTATATCTATTACACACACACACACACACACACACTCACATATATATCATATATTAGATCTGTCATGAAGCTGTTGGTGTGCATGTGTGCTTATTTCAATATTCAGTATGATATAAACTTTTATACAGGTAAAATAAATGCAAGTACTAATTTAAAATTGTATTTTGAAACAACATTTAGACAGTGGTGTGTGTTTTACTGGTGCACATGGAAGCACAGAAAGGCTGTAAGGGTTTGAATCTGTAAGTAACTAAATACTTGTGATATTTCATCTCAACTGAATTCTAATGAAATTTCCAACAAGTAATATCAAGTTGTGTAATTTCAAACTTTCTGGGTCACCCTGGATAAGCGATAGGTCTTTTCCACAGCAGATAGTGGGGAAAGCACAGGTGTTTCTAATAACATTAACGATGGTTCTGTTCTATTCTAGTGTCCCAGCTAAGCTGTCACAGCGAGCCAGCATGCACAATACCAGGACCCTGAAACCGAAGCAGCTAAACTACACCTGTGGTTCATAAAGGTGCCCGAAATTTTGGAGGTGTTTATTGAAAATCATCAACTATCTTCGTCCCGGTGACTACAGGCAGCGCAGAGTTCCCACACTCTGCAACTCTGAACAAGCCGATTCCTCAATGGAGGCTCACCTGTCACAAGATAAAACACAGTTACAGGAAGGTGTATTCTTCTTGTTTTGACGGATGCTAGTCGCCTCCTCCCACCTTCATCCAGTCGAGGTTACTCGTCCCAGACCAGCCTCTCAGCTGACACTAAATTGATGGCAACCTCCCATCTAATTCCTGGTAAGAATTTAATTTCATCACTGCCCAAAACTGCAACTACTACAATACTACTAGTTGTAGTATTAGCAGTTGTTCTAGTTGTTGTACAAAAATACAAGTAGAACTACTACTGCCAGTACTACAATCACTACTGCTACTCGTAGTGCTGCTGTTTCTTCCACTACCACTAACGCTGCAAGTAATGCTTCTACCACTGCTACTGCTACCTCTGATCAAACTGAGTCTGATCACACTGATTGGGTGGGGTGCTAACTAAAGGGCAACACCAGCGAGCCAATGTATTATTCTCACAACACGATCAAACATTCCCCCCCACAAATTCACCCTGAAAGGAAACTGTGGATTTCCCAACGTTTAAAAGGATTTCAATGTCTGTGCTAACTGGGTCACCTCTCTATGCAGTGTCCAAGAGGCAGGAAAAGCCTCCAGTCTCTTTCACCACAGGGTCTTGTGTGAAAGTAGACTTGAGTGGGAAGAAAAGACAGAGTGAGCACTGGGCAGCACAGTAGACTGATGAGGAGGAGGCTAGGGTATTTACTGATCTAAACATCCCATTTGAGGATGTTTTGTTATTCAGAAAATGTATGCTTTTCCTTTCATAAATAATAGCCGAGGTGATGAATTTGTTCCGTTCCTTTTGCTGTTTTTCTTTAATCAGCATAACTGAGTGTATTCACTGCAATAACTGCACCTCCTGGATATTGTCAGAGTATTACTGTACACTGTACTGTTGGGTCATGCAATGGATTAAGAGACTTTAAGGTATTCTGTTTGTAATGCACTAGATTGAATCTGATCCAACGTTATACCAATCATTGGACCTACATCTTAATCTTTTTCCTTTTCTCTCAATCTCCTTTATTTCTCCTTACTGCCTGTCTTGCCACATTTATTTCTCCACCCACCATTTCACCATTGAGTCCTTCCCTTACTCATTACAGTGATGTGAGATTAATTTAAGTACACGGACTTTGTACTAAACTAGTCTATCTCTGGGCTTTTTGGCCCTTCCTAGATGTCCATGCAATCTCCTCTGAAAGGAAAGAGGCTATTAAGCAGCCCTTCAAGAAAGGATGGAGGGAATCAAACCGAGGGCAATTCAACACAGGTAGACAAACAAATTCTCACAGTGGCACTGAGGAAATTGAAGAAATTGAGGTGTGTGTGTGTAATGGCATTTCTTTAAATATGCCCTTTTTAATTCTCAACTAATTTAACAACAAATATCCTGAATGTACAGTTGTGGCTTCAGAAAAAAATTAGGAAGACATGCTGTTGAAACAGCTGCTGATTAACTCCCAAAGGAAGAAAAATATTATATACCTTGTTTTTTTAAATCAGGCCGACGGGACATGACAGGTAGGAATGCGACTGTACTCAATTTGGCAAGTGCAAATAGATATAACTGACATGCGTTGAATGCTTTTAAACCATTAAGAGAAACATTTGTAAATTGTTTAGACGTCCACATTATTTGACAAGTTTAAAGCCAATGCAAAGTTGACACTGTGGCCTGAGGTTAGAGCTAAAGGGAAGCCCTTAGAGTGTCCGAAACAAAAAGTGTTCTCCTTTAAGAATAATGAATGTGCTCAGTAAGATCCTATTAGCTCCTGATATTAACTTGCAATCTGGATATCTTTTCTGCATATGGTGAAAGGAGTGTTAATGCAGGTGAAAATGCACACCGAACGCAGTGCAGTTGGAATGTGAACAGATCGGACAGGCCACTTCTGGCCCACAGCGTGATCTCAGACAGGTGTAAATGCAATCTGTACAGTTTGGCCACATTCTTAAGAAGTTAACATTCACCTAACTCTTGCTCTTTGTGTCTCAAAGTGCCTGACAAAAAGCTACCTGTGACTTAAGTACACTGTTGCATTTCTGGTGTGTTTGCTGCCTCTAGTGGTTGATACTGGTGTCCTTTTAAATGAACCCGGGGACCTAACACTTCCCTCTAATTATCTCCTAACAGGTGTCTGTCTGGTTTTCTTTTTTTTATGTCAAAGGTGTCACACTGTGTTTTGGTGCACTGTCACTGTACTCATTTTCAGTCCCACTGTACACTACCTGCTCAGCACCAAACAGCTGATAGACACAGTTAGCTGGTGATCATAATGGAGCAGGAGCTGGTAGAGACTGAAAACTGAGCTGAATGGAGAATGAATATTGGACTTTGTCACAACACAGACACAGACTCCAAATTAATGATAATGTTGCTCCATAACTGCTGGATGTGTTGTTTAGAAAAAGATAATTCAGTTTAATTAAATGTAACTGTGATTGGTCTTAACTGCGTATTGCCCACTGATTCTTGCATCTTTAACCCTTTTCTTTGTAAATCACATCTTTAAAGGCACACATACCTCGCACATGCTTGAACAAATGTGTGTAGGCTGTGGAAAGGGATTCCTTGAAGAAAGACTCTGTTCAATGTACAGTGAAATCCCTCTGATTTATTTGGTCAATGTCTGCCTCATCCACTCTCACTGTACAATGCATAAGGACTACCTTAGGCATGGGAGAGAATTGATCTCGCGTCAGGCTGTAACTGGGGCTCTCTCCTCTCAGATCACCACTTCTATGTTGTGATTTTGTCAACCAAAGAGATCAGCTCACACTGGTGAAGAGTGTAAATGGGTTCAAATATGTTAATTATTAATGAGAAATTTACCCCACCAAAGTCCATGTGGGGTTTTGTGTTTGTCTGAGCAGGTTTGTGCCAGACTCCTTTTTCTATGTATCACCTGTCTAAACCAGAATAGATTCAGGCCTTGAAGCTTTGTTACAGAACAGAGAACTTAATTAGAAATTCATATGTGAGAGATTTCTATTAAAACTTCATCACTAAACAATAGCTTAGATGAACTCTGATCTCCCTTTTCCCTTATTCTCTTACAATTAGCCTTATCAGTGTTCATTTAGCAAATGAAAAGAATGGAGTGTAAAAGACACAAGTAGGCTGTGTACTCAGAGATTTCAAAACAAGTCCACAGAAAAACATGACGCTTTTATTGGAAAGATGTTTTCACTGCCCTCTGTGTGCCTTGTCTCTTCTAATGCTTCTGTTCTTTTGTTTTCTTGTTCTTATTTAGTTGTTTTTGTATGAATAATCTCCACTCAGGAGTTACAATATGTTTTTTATATCAGCGGCATTGGCTGCTTCCAATGGTAGCTCATACATTTCTTCAGTAACGTAGCAAGATATAAAACAAATGAACATCTATTATTTTAAGTTGCTATAAACGGCCATGTGTCTTGTCAAAAGGAGAAAGCCACTTGTTCCAACACTATTACATTGTTCACTTGATTGATTGTATTTTGTTTTGAGCTGCTCATCTTTTGAGTTTTGTTCAGCCCTCCGGCGTTACAGACTGACTCCTCGTGGACTTCAGGTCTTACACACCGTGATGTGTTCGCTGTCATCACGATAGGCAGTGTGTGGGGTCTGGCCACTCCCAGCATTTCTGATGGGTGTGATCATAGGTGTGCAAAGTGATGTCATGGTGTTCTGACAGACCCTGGAGTACACTTCTACACCACTGCGGTGTTCAAAACACTGGACATTAGCATAAACAAGCTTTTCTGCTGGCTTTAAGTTGCTCTTTTAGCCTTTTAATGTCTCTTAACCATTTGGTAGAGCCCAGTTTGAGCTGTGATATCTTGTTGAAAATGAAGTTGTACTTTAAATATCTTTAAGCCAATTCAAGCATTCAGTTGAAGTTTGTGAGACCCCCAAAAATCCCCAAGGTGGCACTGCGGTTTCCAGAACCAGACCAGGTCAGGTCTTCCTTCCAGGACGTTCACGGTCCAAACCAAAACTGAAAATTGCCATGGAATGCAAAGTTATCTGATTATAAACTTTTAGATGTATTCATTGGAAACAGGGTGACTTAGTAAATGGTGATCAGCTAGAAACTGATCAAAAAAAATCTAAATTTAAGCACAAAAACTATTATGTTGTCCGATGGGACCTGTGTAAATTCTGGGGTACTGCTACCCTTTTATACAATCTTTAGTTATTTTTGCTGCTTTTTAAAAAAATATTCAATGTAAAACTTTTGTTTATTGGATTTTACACATTGCTCTTCTCCATAAAAAGAGATGTCTTTAAAAAAATAAAATTCTTAAAAACTTAAAAACTGCAGATTGTTTAAAAGTGGACCTTTAAACCACTCAGTAGTGCTGCACACTGGTGGAATATAATTACATACATTAGTACGTACTTAAGGACAACTTTGAGGTCTTGAGTATTTCCTTAATTTCCTGCCACTACTTTTACTCCTTATGATGCATTGTAATGTTAAATACAATTACTCATCCACCACTCCAACTTCCACACCCATTTTTTCTGCCTCCTTTCATAACATTACTTCTAACATTAGCAATGAACATCTGCATTGGCCATAAATGGAGGGCTGCAGAAGTCCATTATGAACATAATTACTAGAGATACTGGGCCGCTTTAACAGTGTTTAATGGCTACCTCTATACAGTCATGATGTTCTGTAGTGGGGGGATAAAATGTTTTCATACACAAAACATGTATTTACATTCTCAGATGAATGACTAGCATGACTACATTTTCTTTGGTTGAAAACACACTGTATTTACGAGGAATGCGCTGGCATGCACAAGGATCATCCTGTTGAAAGTATGATTGTATTGAGTTTGACTATTGCCACGCTTTAATGGTAGATAGAAGTAGCAATATCAGTGCTATCAGAGCTGTTGAAGACATTTTGTGCCAAAAGATATTTCAAGGAATTCAGTCTGTCTACCTGAACTTCAAATTGTCATGTTCGAAAACGCCTCGGACACACTTTGGGGTCACTAATACTTTTAAGGTTTGACACAGCCCAGCTATTATTCTTGTGTAGACACTCTTTAATCCACCAACGACTGTAAATGAAGAATATTTTCTAATCTTCTCTAAATTAACAATTAGAGACAGAATTATTTTTCTTTAGCTTTATCAGGGAGGAGCAAATCTTTAAATCAGATATATATACAGAACATAGAACCAGTTTATCAGCAAACAAACATATTGGTTTAACATCAGTATGTATCATGTTATTAATTGAAAAGTGCACTCTGCCTTTCAACGGGACAAAGTTATCTTCACACGGTAATTTATTGGTTTCACTAGCAAACTTATCATGTTTGTAATAACCATCCTTTTAACACAACCCAAATCCCCCATGTTGTAATGGTGTATCATTGCTTGGTTAAGAAATGATTGCAGAGTGTTAGGTCAAGGTACTCTTCACCTGAAACTGACCACGCAAACCCAGTTTGTTGGGCTGCCATTCTTTTACCATTCAAGACAAGAGAAGTATTGATCCAGAGGATTCTCTTAAGCGCTGTAGTTTGTCCTCTTAGGGTGCAGCTGAAGGCTTGGAATGGAGAAGCAAACAGGCACTTGGTAAATAAAACACCTGGGTCAACATAGCCATTCCACCCATTAACCTGGAGCAGGTTTGGCCATTCTGTGAGATTACGCAGTGTGTGTGGAAGTGGGCAAACCTGTAACTTGGTAAACACAAAGAGCTTGGTCATTTAGGGGTCAGAAAAGTTTGAACTGACTCGGTTTTAATTGGATGAAGGACTAATAGATTTTGATTTTGATTTTGTTTGGAGTTAATACATTTGTCATTTCCGTCTTCTAACTTAAACATTCTTTTCAATTTTTTAGAAATGTTATTTATTACAAAGATCTTATTCAACTTCATTACTATCAACTGTTTTAACTGAGGTGTTCACTTTATTTTAAGTTATGTATCTGAGAGGCTGGGGGTTAAAATAAGACCCTAACTGTGTGATTTTTGGCTTTACTCATGAGCACATGGGGAGCAAAAAGTACTTCCCGACCAAATTCAACAAAGGTCAGAGGTGAGGGTCAGGGATCAGAGAGGCGTGGCCTCAATGCCGGAGACGCCCCCAGGTTTACACAAGTGTAAAAAGAGTCCATTCAGTCCGGCTGCATGGGCAGAGTTTCACAAAGGTCCACTGTGTGGGGCCGATACCCCCCCCCCCCACACACACACACACACGCACATACACACCTCCTCCAAGCACCATGCCTACCCTAGACACAGACAATTGCCGGTTTCTGGTCAGCAGAGCCACATACAGTACATGTTAACCTGAAAAACTTCCCTCCATTAGAACAGAAATGTTACCCAGACAAATTCATACTCTTTTTTTCATGATCTTCTAACCTAACATTTATTTATATATCACTTTTCCAATGTTACATGGTGCGTCACCGTGAAAAAGGATGAATAGCTGAAGAAAGGATGAATGTAGCTTAAAAACAGGCCACATATAGTTTTATTTCTAATAAAGGCTCCATCATTTCCTGAAAGCTATAACAGCTGGGCACTGTTTTTTTCAAAAATCATTCAAACAGTAGTTTTAAAATTTTAAATAGTTTTAAATAGATTTGTTAGGGACTATTTTTTAATACACATTTAGAGCACAAATGAGTATTCATGGAAGCAGGACGGTGTATGTGAGATTGACTCGAGATATACTTCAATACCTGTGCTCATGGTGATGAAGGAACACCCAGTGCAACTTTGTGGCTCACTGATGTGTGTTAAATATGGATGTGAGGGTTTATTTTTTGGGACAATAATGGAGCTTTACGACACAGAGGAATATGTCAGGCTTTGGCTCCAAAGACAATACTTGTTAGTAGAATCAATTATTTTCATGTGTATGTATCAGGTAATTAAATTATAAGCCATTGCACATTTAGGTGACTCTTTTTGCCAAGTATGTGTTGGTCTTTCAGCTTCTGCAGGTAACATCTATTAGACAAGTTTAGTTTTTGATCCTTCTGATTGCTTTAACCATTTTCATTATTAAAGTAGAAATGGCTTCTCACCACATATCCTTGAATGGGAAAACAGTGTTAGGGCACTTGTTAACAGAAAACTGCAGTGATACATTTTTCTTTAATTTGCTACTCATTGTGCATATTCAAGGCTTTTTAGATTTCAATAGAACATCATGAAATATAGAATATATTGGCATTTCTTTATAGTTGATCACCCTCTTCCTCAGCAGAATAGATTAAATAAATAAAGCTGTGGGAACACAATGGAGGCACACGCAGCACATTGTAGATAACCAACCTCTGAATCACGCCTGAGCCCCTATTGACTCACTGTCAGTTAATGGTCTCCTTTCTAACCTCAGCTACAAGACAAAATTTTCTCCAGGCAGCCCGTCATTTTCTAACTCTTGGTATTATTTTAAGTGCAGTGATGATCTGGTTTTTATAATTTTGCCCTCATCTTCCTTTCCCTCCGTAAAACGGTGGATTATTGCCAGATTAAGGGAGTGCCTTTTTCTTTATCCCTGGGTAAGCCTGCACAGCACGCAGCTCAAAGGTAATGAAGCACTCTGTGATCCGTGCCTGGATGAATCTAAAAATTCCCAGAGCACCACTGTATTTTAAAGGAAATGAGATTCCCCTGAAAGCCCCCCTCAAACCTATGCTTTCCATTTTGAAACAGCTTTAAACTGTGTGACTACTTACAACCTGGTGCAAGAACCCAGACCTGTTGCAGTTTTACAATTTAAATATATAGGAAGACAAAATACCAATTGTAGTAGTTTTTGCTAAGGAACTGTGCTGTTTTGTTCTTTTAAATTGAAAAGGTCAATGGAAAAAAACTAATATCTAAACTCCTTAGTACCTAAATATTACAACATATTTAGTTTGTCAAACTTATCAAGATACTGTTTATTTTGGCAGTGATTAGACTAGATTCAATGAAACTTTAATGATTTCAATGGGGGAAAGTAGGTCAATGCAGCAGTAGCAAATAGGACATAGATACAAATATAGCAAATACATAATTCAGGATGTATTGTATAAGCAATAAATAGGCGCTCTAAATATATTTTCAGGACTGTACAAAATATGAGTAAAAACAGATTCACATGGCAAATGAACAACATTTCGTGTTCATTTAAGGAGATGTCAAAACTATGGCGTGCTTGCTCAATTGACCCGTGTCTCAGCCTATCACGGTCAGCCACCGCGGCGACTGCTTGTTCATCCCAACTGACCACCAACAGGTCCACCTCTTGTTGGCCCAAATTTAAATTAAGTGGTTCCAAGATGGTGGCAGGCATTAAACCTGAACTAAAACTGTTTAATTTAATATATTTCCATGGCTTTTCTAAGCCAGTGAAACAAAGTACGTGAAATGAATGTTCTATACATAGCTATACATTTCAACAAGCAATCTGGCTTGTAGAGAAAAGTTACATGGAGGAAAAATACCATCTTCAAGTACAACTGCACTGAAAAGTGGAATTAGCAAGATTAGCAACTTAAGGACTCCTTATGCTTCAAACAAACAAGGTCATAGTCATGTTGTCCGATCACATCTAAATGCAAAAGTGTTTATTCCAGTTTCGAATGGCCACACTCAAAAGCCTGCCATCATAACGTCCTTTTGGCCGCATCCCACTGCCTCTACAAGAATTATGTCTTTGTAGACTTAACGCAATAAATCTTACCAATAAACTGTCTCTTTGATTGCATTCATGGTATTGCATTCGGTTGTGCACATGGGAAGTGATGTGAAGTAAATGTGTGAAGAGTAACAAAAAGAAAGCTAAAGATAGAAGTAGAAATCCTGCCTTACTTTCACACGTGCAATCACCTGGCAAATCACTTTCAAAATAGGGTTTCAGGTGGTGTTTGACAGTCAGATGATCGTTTCTTTTAAAGCATACCGGGGCCTTAACAGTCCAACAGTGAACGGTGAATGATGGTGACTGTCAAAGGTACTCAGTCAGTTCAGTCACTGGGAAACTCACAACAAACCATTTCAGAAATCAACATAAAGAATGTCTTGAATCACGAAGACCAATGTAAATCAAAAGTTAGGGGCTGTGCTTGAGAGGATTTATAGAAGAACCTTTGTGGTAGCAGTGAAGACTTAAAGTAGAACTGAACCGCCGTGTAATGTCATGCCAAAGCCTTTGTTTGTCATTATTTGTTTTGTATGTCAGTTAAAAGCCATTTTTAGGTCAAAGTAGGCAGCTCTTGAACATAATGAAGAACTGTGACATAGACATCTATTGTTATTTGTTAATATTAACGTTACTTCCTCAGCACACCAGCACAAACCCGAGTGTGCTGTCAACCACTGCTGATTGATTGAACACGTTGAGTGATCTGTTGCAGACACTGAATGACCCCAGCCTCCCTCAGATAGTCTACTCTGACCTGACTTGTCCATTGCTTCTATTTTATCAGCCTCAGTCAGTGAAGTGTTGATGTGAGCCTGAGGCACGGAGGTGACTAAACTCATCATCCCGGATGATGAGGCCCTCACAGCTTTTTGGTTTTTACTGCAGTTGGGTTGCAAATTGTTCTTCTTACACCACCTGGCAGCAAAAAGCTCCTCATATAAGTAACTCAGCAGCCCAAAGCTGGATGTACTTTTACATGCTCGGTCAGTGCTGCATGTATTCTGTTTGACCTTAGTATCACCTTTCTAGCTATGAACTGAGACCAAAACATTGACCAAAGTCATTTATGTATGTATTTAATCTTATCTAATCAGCAAACTGTAATATGTATGTGAGCATATTAGCAGAAAATAATGTTTTTTTAAACAATTCTGACTCAAAACTTAAAACCAAAAAGTGTTATACAGAAAGTCAGGAGATCAACAACATCATCAGGATACATCATCTACAAATGATGTAGATGTAACTGTGTGCCAGTCCACCTAGTTCAGATATTTCACCGGATAAATAAAAACTTGTGCCATTTGATAAGATTTTGTGGTCAACAAAGCCGGTGGGATCTGGGAAACATAAATGTCTGCACAAATGAACAACAATTATATACATTTACATCTCCTCTTCCTTTTACTGCTTCAGTCATGATTTTTAAATCAAACAGACAAAAATAAAGCGCTTAAATGTGAGACAATTTGTATTTGTGGCGGTGGGAACTCAAAGTAAGAGCTTACAAGGAGCACTTAAAGGGAACATAACAGAATCAGTGATCCTCATTAAGGCAAAAACATCAACTCTATTTTCATAGAAGCTCTCAAGTATGCTTTTACTATAAAAGACTCCAAGAGTTATATCAAGCCAAACAATGAGGTGTAACATCCACTGTGTCCCTGGTTATTGGTCAACAGAAAAAAAGGAAGAGGAAAATTGAAGCTATGCTCCATTGTTGAGAAACAATTAAGGGCTGTTGATGCACTGCAAAACCATCCATCTGAAAGAGGTTCACCATATTGATCATTCATATGTATTTTATTTTATAAAACAAGGAAAAAGAGCTGCCATTTGTTCCCAGTGTATTTTCTTTTGTCTCATGTTTTTTCCTTCAAATTAGAATCAGTGTCTTAAAAAAAAGACTGCTTCTGCAATACACTCAAGAAGATGAGATTTGATTCTACAAAATTCTTTACATCCAGTCCTTGATTACTTTTACCTTTTTGTAAAAATCTAAAAAAGATCTTTATGTGTTTACACAATACAAAGTGATTGCATCAGGATCAATCCTGTCATCTTAAGTTAAGTTAAAAGCGTGTTAATACTTTGAATTATGCTGTGGCATTATCACAACAATGGTGACTAATGCTTCGATGTCATTGGCTGGCACTGCAAGGTTCACTCTTTTTAAACATAAGATCTGACCCATGACTACGTTGCTGTCATAAGTGGTCATATGGCCTGTTGCACAGCTCTTGCATCTGTTCAGGATTCTAGCTGTCACATGATTATTGCCTAGCCGTCATGTCTGTGGACGGGCCATGCCAGGTTCACCACTGAGGGATGATGAATCTGCAGCCTACATTTAAGCGATGAGTAAGATCATTCTAAAAGAGTTTCTGTTCTTTCCCTGTCTTCACAGTTTTGCACTTCTTTGACATACTACTGTCAGATTCATTAAAAATAGCAGTTTGTATTGAGAATGAAACGGTTTATTCAAATAATAGTTTGAATACAGAAAGAAGCAGAACTGGGGCAGTAATATAGCATAAAAATACACCCAAAGAAAATAGAAATGGTCGTGTCACATGGATCCTCCACATAATCACTCCCAGCTGCTCCCAGTTTTCAGTACATTAAGACACTGAAAATGAACATGAGCACTTTTAACATCTTGAGATGCCAGGTTTTGTTTTGCATGATTTATTTATTTATTTCATTTGATTTGTGTCATGTTCAAAATATTTGATGCACTGCATTTAAAAGAAAGGCACCTTCCTATTGGATCTCTTCATGCAGGGTGCATCAGCTACATTACATCCCCCAGTTAACCTTTGCATTCACCTGTGCTGTGAATGAATGGATTGGAAATGGTTAGAGGTGAGCTTCCCGTGCCGGACTTGTCCTACAATCATTAAGTCTGCCCCTGGCTGGACACAGCACCAGTGTGTGCTGTATATGCATTCAAACAGCTGGAAGGAGGGCAGTGTCGTTCACCTTTCACTGCCATACTGTAACACAGCCGTTTGACATGAGACAGCCCCCTAGGTGTCTCACTTTCTTAGTGTTTGTATGGACTGGAGCGCAGCGCCGGCTGCCCGCCTGCCTGCTGCTCGTCTGGCTGACTGGCTGCGTTGACGTCAGCGCCGTGTTGATTTGCTAAGGCGAGAGAAGAAAGGAGTTAGTGCGTGCCGAGAGAGCGGGTACTGCGAACTGCCTTACTATGCTGTAGCCCCACTCCCCCTACACTATACGGAATCAAAACGTGCAACTTAGGTGAGTACCAATCCGGGCTAAACGCAGCTGCAGTTTCCCGGCGACAAGTGCCAGACACGCTACTCTGCATGTGTCTGCCACTGTTTTCTCTGTGTACTTTCATTCACCATGTGGATGTTTTGATGCATTTATAACGCCGGGGATCGTTCCGCTTGTCCCCGTTCAACCTCATGCCGAAGTTAACAGTAAACGCGACTTTGGCACGCAAGTTGGATCTGCGCACCGGAGTGCCGGATGAAAACAAGTGTTTACCTGATTGCGCTGCAAGGTGTTGAAGTTTGCATTAACGCACGGCATTCTGTTGTAGATATGTTAAGGTTGACGTAACCCCCCCCCCTCCTCTCGCTAGGTCTGGTTTAGTATGCTGGAGATCGCAGCCAGAGGACGTGAGGTCTGGCTGTTTCACCGGGAGCCAGACAACATATGACGCCCCGCTCCATGTGACTTTACTGGAGAAATCGCGTTTGCTCGTTTTGATGGAAATTCTGCAATTTATAGACAGCGACACTCTTGTCCGTCCTTGTGTCTCCAGACGCACCACTGTGGCTTATTTAGCCGTGATGACATCATGAGGACTGGGGACATTGGTCTTTAATCTCGAAACAAGCCAAAATACAGTCACTGTACAGGCAGACTACCATTGATTGGCAGGCACCTAGATGTTTGATTGCTTACCGATAATCGGCTTGCAGTAGCACGCGCAGCATAGCCTGCTGTGAGGTGGGGAATTGGTAACAGATGCAATGGCAAATTGATTTGTTATTGAGACTGTATGATCTCTCTCTTCCCCCTTTCACTCTTTTCCTCTTTATCATTTAGGCATCGTTCTCTAGATCCCCCCCGTTAACTGGAAAGAGCCAGTGTTTGAATATTTCATCTCGCCTCAAACAAAGTCCACCTGTGCGTTGAGCAGAGGAGAGCTGGCTTGAATCGGCGAGAGATTCTGGCAGCTGTCTGTCTCGTGTACACTTTTTTTTTTTTTTTTTTTTTTAGCACACTCGGTGTCTCTGATGGTCCTCCTTAGAGACGCCGTACGATTTAGCTTTCTCCACATTTGTGCCTGTCAGTGTGGCTCGTGGTGTGGAATATTGAACGCTGTTTATTCTTGTTGTGGCTGGGTCGCCGAGGCGCGCTATGGCAGACAACTCGTGATCAGATTGATTATGCTGCCTTCCTGTGAAGTCGGCCTAATGTGGTTATTGTCAGCGGTCTACATTGTCGTCCAGGGAGAAAATCTCTCCTGGCTTAATGTACTTAATGCTGTGCGTGATGTTTTGCATAATGCATAACGCGCTGTATAATTTGTCTGGTGCGGCTGGCCAATATTAACGCTGTCTAGACGCACGAAGCCCTGTTCTTTATTAATAGAGAGCTAACAGACGCGATAAAGTCCCCAAACAGCAACTTTACATTGTGTCCCAGTGAAGCCACAGCTTGGTTGATAGTCCACACAGCGCATCAAGCATTGATCGTTTACGGGGCCATAAATCGGGACTATAGGCATACCTGTAATAAAGACAATTTAGGGTTTTAGGCATGACCTCTGTTGAGTGAGAGGCAGAACTCAGTCAGATGAGTACCTATGGCTTCATCATTCCCTACCTCCTATATCGATTGTATCAACGTGCCGGGAAAAAAAACTGTACAGTGTGCCAAAAGCCGGCAAGGCTATTTATTTTCCATGATCCTCATCGCAAACAATAGCTGCCAGCCTCATTTACCTCCTGTATCTTCAGATTTAGTCTTATGTGATTTAAGGTTTTTGAAGCGAGCTCAGATATCTGGGAATTATTGATATCCACTTTAGTTTTTTTTTTTTTAAGTCTTTGTCTAGTTGGAAGGCTGATGATATTTGCTCTTTTCTTCTTCTTGTGTGTGTGTGTGTGTGTGTGTGTGTGTGTTCTCAGGCAGGGAGGAAAGAAAAAAGAAGTGCCCACAAACTTCTCTTTTGATTCCTCATTTAAAAAAAATGAAATTGAAGATTCTGAAAGGGAAAATTTAAGTTTTTGAAAAATGAAAATGTTGTAAATAGTAAATGATCAACAGAACAAAATAGGCCGATGCATTTTGACTTTAAATACTGAATAGATTGAGCAAATAAAAACTGGACATCAATGAGCTCATCAAGGATGTGGGTCAATGGAGGCACTTAGCTGATAGTCATTCATTCATCTATTCATTTAGAGGATATATAATGGCAGGACTGTTTTATTTAATTGTAGTAATGAAGAGAGCATTGTTTAAGTGTAGGTCATAATTAGCTGAATAATCATGTTTACACGACTCTCAGAGACAATCATTCATTTTAAGTGCATATAGCGATGAGACTTTTTAATCTCCGCATTATTTTAGTGTATGGTCAAAGTATACTGTAGATATGAGGTGGAGCAACATGTTGCCCTGTTAACTTGGATCATCGAGTTAACAGCAGTCACAGAGACAATCATTCATTTGGATATTCGACATTAGTGACTAAGAGCAGAGCAGGTTGTTTGGTGCTGCAGCGTTGTGTGCTTTTTCCTCATCCTGCTTTCCTTTCCATCCATTTCTGGCCGCTGCTCTGCTCTCTGCTCCCGTCTGTGATGGGAATACTGAGTAAGATGCTACTTAATTTCAGAAAGGCTGCTGACGGTCTTTGTAAGCCAAGCAGCAGTGAAAAACCACAATTCACACTTGTTTAACTGTGTGTACATCTCCATCAGAAAACAGAATGAAGACATCTTTTTAGCATAACATATGTTGGACTGATTGGTATGCAGGGTGAGCGTGTTGGACGGCTCACAAATTGTCTCCCTTCAGAAATCTACAGTCAATACTCTCTGCTGATTTTAAGAACAATGCCTCTGCACAGTGTTTACCATCCCTGCAGGATATTTGCAATTTGAAACTCCACTGACTCCACACTAGCCATTTACAAAATAAATAAATATCGTGGTATACTTTAGATAAATGCGTTGAGAAAATAATTACATTTTTATTTTCAAAATGTAATTAATGAATGTGCTTTGTATAGTTTTGTGAAAGATGACAATTGAGGAATTTTGAAATAATGCATTTCTTTGCATTTCATTCAAAAAAAACTTCATTCATTGATTCAGTTTTTGAAAAAAAGGATTGTTGTATTTGAAAGTAGAAAGACCAGTGGATTTTTTTCTGCACATTTCTTCTGTTACCTCAGAATTGACCAGAACTGACTTCTGTTTCTCCATCCAGGTTTCATCTTGTTTACAAAGATAGCTTAAAACACTGCTGAGCGGGAAAGGCGAGCCTCATGAGTCGGCCCCGTGGATTGCATCGACATAATGGATTTAACTAAAATGGGTATGATCCAACTCCAGAACCCCAACCACCCCACTGCTCTGCTGCAGAAGGCCAACCAGATGCGCCTGGCCGGGACTCTGTGTGACGTGGTCATCATGGTAGACAGCCAGGAGTTCCATGCTCACCGGACTGTGCTAGCCTGCACAAGCAAAATGTTTGAGATCCTCTTCCACCGCAGCAGCCAGCATTACACCCTGGACTTTCTTTCACCAAAGACTTTTCAGCAGATTTTGGAGTATGCTTACACTGCCACGCTCCAGGCCAAGGTGGAGGACTTAGATGACCTTCTGTATGCAGCAGAGATCCTAGAGATTGAATACTTGGAAGAGCAATGCCTCAAGATCCTGGAAACCATCCAGTCCTCAGATGAGAATGACGTGGAGGTCAATGTTAATGATGGGAGCACAGAGGAGGATGATGAGCGCAAAGGCCACAATGGAGCCAAGAACTCCAAAAAGCATTCCATGGAGAGTCCCTATCTGTCAGGTACGCAGCAAGTCTCCATCATGGCCGGAATGTTGGACCAGAGTCCCTCAGTCTCCACCTCCTTCGGTGTCTCCACCCTGAGTCCCACCAAAGCTGCTGTTGACAGCCTGATGAGCATCGGCCAGTCTCTGCTTCAGCAGGGCTTTGGGGGTGAACAACTTGTCCACGGCAACTCCCACCACCTGATGACTGAGATCAAAACTGAAATGATGCAAGTGGACATGGGTGGCAATGGGCATGAGAGCCCTCCGAACATGGAGTCCAGCGCCTCCAGCAATGGAGAGCGAAGTGGGGAGGACAGGAACCGAGACGGTCCAGGAACACCAACCAGGAGCAGCGTAATCACCAGTGCCCGCGAGCTACATTACGTGCGCGATGAAGGCATGGGTGACCCTCAAGCTGAAGTCAGCCAGATGGGGCTGGAAGCAATGGCCGGAATGACAGAGAAGCATCTGGCCTCGCTGTATTCCCTACCTGTCAATCATAAATCAGATGCCATCATGTCCATGCCGGCATCCATGGCCTCTGCTCTCCCCATATCCCCAGCCCTGGCTATGTCTATGGACTTCAGTGCCTACGGGGGACTCCTGCCTCAGAGCTTCATCCAGAGAGAATTCTTCAGCAAGCTGGGGGAGCTGGCAGTGGGCATGAAACCAGATGGCAGGAACCAGAATGAACGTTGCAATGTTTGTGGTGCAGAACTACCAGATAACGAAGCTGTGGAGCAGCACAGGTAAGCCAAGTTTTCTTTTGAGTAGCTGCTTGCTAATAGTTTTGGTCTAGAAATGTATGGTCTTTTAAAGCCTTTCAACACAGCTGTTGTTGTTTTTTAATTGAATCAGATTTGTTAGGTTTATGCAAGATTCCTTACACAGTTTGCATTGTGTGCAGGCCTCAACATTTCAGAAAAAAAATCAGGTGCATGATTGTTATAGGTAACAGGAACTAAATTATAAGACCCCCCCAAAAATGAAGCACATCTTCTGAAGGCATGGTTCGTGGAGAATAGGAGAAATTACTTGATTTGTTTTCTTCTGGTTTTCTTAAGCGTCATTTTGTGTGTCAGTGATTATGACAACTAACAAAATAACTCATCCACACATTTGTAATATATTAGTAAGTGATGTCCTTTTATAGACACAAATCATAGTTCTCTATGGCTCCGGCCCAGAGATCGATTCTTTCAATAAATGCCAAGCCTGCCCAGGTGACTGCCAAAGTAGTTCTGTCGTTACATTGTCTAAGACCATTAGTCACACCTTGCAAGAAGTTGGCGGCAGCTATCACACACACTTACCAAATTGGTACCCCTCATCCTGGACCCAACTCACCTCCCCATTCTAATAACTACACAAGGTGGGCCCTTATTAGCTTGATAATTGGAGTAGACGGTCAGCCCAGGAAATGAGTGCTGAACCTGGGCTCTGAGACAAGGAGGTAGTTCTAGGACAGCGAAGTGGCAGTATTTCTATCACTGTATATAAATAAATCTCAAGGCCTGGAAACTTTACTCAAAACATTAAAACGCTAGACTTTTTCAAAACTCTTGTGTCATAGTATATGTCATATACATTACCTGTATATATCTCTCCCTGTTGAAATGGTATCAGCCCGGTCTGAATACAAGCACCTTGTGGAATGTTCTTGCATCACTTCTTTGTGAATTTTGCACAGTCAGAAATTTTGTGACTGGAGGCCTTTTCTTACTTGAAGGCCACCTTCTCACCCTTTAATGTTTGCTTAAATCAATAGGAATGCACAGTGGTTAAAGTTCACTTGAGGATTTGAACCCTGTCACCCATCCCCTCATGTTGAGCCAGTATCTTGGTATGCATGGCTAAGAGCCGGTCTGATTCAGTCCAAGCTCCTCAGTTTGTAAATCTGTCTTAGTGTTGTCTCTAGAAAATACTGAACGTAAAGAGTGTCTTTTACTTCCAGAAAAGTGTCCCTGTTTTCAGCTGTTACTGTGTTATTGTGTAGTGTTTTTCCTCCATTTTAATACGAGCGGTGAAGTCAGTTACTTTGTAGTTTTTTAGTTTTGGCAGTTGTATCTAAAAGTGTTCAAATTTGTGTGGCCTTGATGATGAGTGCTCATTGTTCAATAAATAAAAGAGGAATTTCTGCATGGACTGACACTATGCATCTTTAAAAAAAAAAAAAGTGTCTGTAAAAGTGAATTTTGAGCTGCTTATTGTCAGTTCTTCCTAAGAAGGCTTTAACAACAGCTTTTAAAATGCACTATAGCTTCTGTGAAAAATGCAGTAATGTAGTCTCACTGTGTTATAGGACAGGCTACACTAGTGTCTGTCTTGAGAAAACTCTGGCATGTGAAATGGTTGCCTGTGTTTCAAGAGGAATTTCATCAATTCGCTCAAGCTGGGAAATCTTGTATCAAAGGAGATTTCCAAACCGTTTCATGCATTGATCTTCCCGCTTCGCCCCATAGCATACTAATGGGTTAATTTAGACTGGTTGATACACCGACACGACACTGTTTAATATTGTACGCGCTGTCCTGACAGCCTCCTGAAGTGTAGAAATCAAACATTGCATCATCCGCTGTCTGCTTTGCCGTCCGCACATGAAAGGTCTGCTGTGCTACCCTCAGATGCTTGATAATTCAGACGCTCCTCGTGTCCTCACAAATTCCAATGTGGGTCATTTGATAGCATATCAAGTCCATGCTTTCTTTTCTGTGTACAGCCTGTCAGGCTGCCTGATTCTTTTGATGTGAATACAAGATGTTTTATTTCAGACGAGCGGAGTCGTGTTCCCTCTGACTAATTACACATCATTTCCTCACAGCCACTGTGTCAGGGTCACTGCTGCCTCTGCAACAAACACATAAAAAAGTTGGCAGAGTTCACTTGGTGCAGGCAGGTCAAGTCGAACATGAGTGTAATTGTTTCCAGATGTGGCACAGGTCGTTGGTGTGAGGTATCTGTGTGTGCGTCTATGTTAAAATGAATGCAGCCGAAAGTGCCCACTTCCTGTATAAATTTAGTCCCTGCTCCCTTTCATTCCTCCGTGACCTGGATTATATCATAAAAACACCCCATCCAGACTGAATACATTGTAAATTGGTTCCACAAGTGGTGTGTGAAGAGTCACCTATGGCATAGAGAAATATATGCGTATAAGATGTGTAAGCTCATGAGATACGTTGAAGAATGGCGATTATCAAAACCTCATCACTTTTTTGTACTGATCAAAATCTAGCACCAATTATCAAAAACTGATCACTACTGTCATCAAACCTCTGGTCAGAATTGTAGGTTTTTTTTTACTTTAGCTTCTCAACCAAACAAAAGTTTGCTAATTACTATTAGTGACAACTTTTATTAGTGTATGGCTGCATATGTTTAGACAACATGTAATATTAGTGAACTTCTTTTAAGTAAGTGATCAAAGATGTATTGTTCTGGAATCCGAAATTAAACTCTGGTATAGTGTTGGCACTATTATAGAAACGTTTTAAGTGATATCATATCTTGAAGCAAAATGACAGGCCACACTTTATGGATGCCACAGAGGTTCCTTTGACTGAATCGAAAGAATCCCCATCTTACCACAACAACTTTTTCCCCCCATCTCTCCTCCAGCAGTTCACCCCACCGCCTCCCCACTGACAAGCCCTAGATTTATTTCTTAAAGGAAGCCCAGGGTGAGTGTTGTTACTGCTTCAGGGAGACAGGATTACAGCAATATTTTAGTAACCCTTGCACTGAGAAAATAATCAACACAGGAAGGGCCTGAGTGATTATTGGGAAAATAAATGCATGATGCAGGGGGCTAATGCTGCAGTGGCAGGGGAAAGAAGAATAAACCCTCCACTGCTTGGTATTCCAAACACAGCTTCCAATTCACGGGAACTAGCCTTGGGTTTATCTCTTTCACTTAATCGTCCATTCTCATGCAAATGACTGACCCTCGCTGTAATGTACATCACATAAGTGAAAAAGAGCCTATTTTAAAGGAGAGACTTTGCAGCTTATAGCCGTTAAACATTACTGATAACCATCAATGCTTTAACTCTGTCCATTCATAATACAGTCTGTGTTATTTTTTTTTATTTTTTTTGGAAGAGGGGGAAGTATGAGTGAGACAAGTCAATGAACTCCTGCCTCTCTCTTGCTAATGTTATTTTTATTATTGATGGAAGTATTAGGGTACAGGGTGGGAGAGGTGGAAATAATCACCCCTGCATTAACCTCCGCACGCGCACACGCTTGTGTTCATTACTTACACATTCCCCTCAGCAGCAGCAGCAGCCAGCGCTCGCTCTTCCATTTCCTCTCCTTTTGTGGCAAAGGGGTGCGGAGGGTGCACTAATACCCCGGGCCCCAGGTGTTTAAACAGTGGGCCCAAGGCCCTTATCTGTGCATATCAGAGTGGGACAGATAACCCTTGGCACTCCTCCTCACTAAACCAAGAGCAGATTGAGCACAGATAGCGGCCTATAGCGTTTGTTGCAGGTGATAACGACGTATGCACGCACACATACCCTGCATGCTGAGGTGAGGCCAGTGGAAAGTATACAAGTTGTTGTTGTTTCCTTACACACTGACACTTGTGTGCTTTGGCCACAATCAACCATTAACCACTGCTTTCTTTCTATACATTCATGCAATGGGCAGCTGAATAGTTGGTTTCAATGGCCACCATGGTTGCTGGTTGTGGAAGTGGCTTGAGATAGAGTGCAACAAAAGGTTGGTAGATCCTGATTTCAAAAAAATCTCCACTTGCATAAAATGTCACTTTTTAAACCCCCAGCTCATCTCTTGGAAAGGGAAACCATGATCTTGATAGGTAATACCACTTCCTCCCCAGTGTCGCAATTTTAAAATGTTCGCTTGATTGACGGGTTTCTCAACCTTTCATAATCAGCTTCCTCATCCTGACTCAGTTCCACCCAGACTCCACCCTCATTGCCCAGACTTGAGTTCTGTAGGTCCATAACTACCAACATGGATGTTTTTTGTGACATAACAGATAATACAGGCATGTTTTTAACCAGGTGTTGAGTTTTGTTTGTTTGATAGTTTTGGTGAGTTACAAGAGCCAACCAATAAATGGCAGTAAAAACAAAAACCTGTCAAAAAAGTCTGCTGTGACCAACTTTTCTCAGATTTGCGTTCAGAGAGTTCAGTTTTCTGTTTAAATGAATGGACTTCTCATGGTGCTACTTGGGGTTTGAAAACATTGTCAGGGTTTTAGTCAAACAAGCACTGCTGCACACATAACTGCTACTGTCATCAAACAGCACTGATGCCAACTGTGAAACACTCACCAGAAGCAGCTCGGGCCATGTGATAGCAACTCTTATGATCAACCGGCAGCAACTTGTCCCTCTTTTTTCTTTCTCCATTTACCATGAATGTTGTCATATATAGCATTGACCGCTGCCTAGCTAAATGGAAGGCAGGGACAGCAAGCATTGTTGAGGCAAATTTGTTCTCTCCACATCCGAGTAGCCACGAGGGTCCGCTGGGGACTGTGTGACTTTAATTCCACAGACATCTGTGCGAGTTGACCAAAGTGATGGATAATAGCATGTGTTTTGAAATAGGTTGTCACATATTTGTTTCGTTGTGCTCTCCGAATACAGTATATTACCTTTGGTCTGAAATAAAATAAATCAAACTTAAAACTAAAACTGCTTCAAGCTGATGATCCTAACCTGTAAAACTGTGCAAGTATTTTCCTGCTTCCTGAAAGAAGCCCGGCAACAAAGCATCCATTACATGGCAGTGGATTACCCTCTATTTGAAATCACTCAGTGAGCTAAGTCTCCCCGGCTTGCACTCAGAGGTACAGTACATGTTGGTGTAATAATCCAATAGCACAAAAAGCTTCACTCAACAAAAACACCTCTCCAAGAAATACCTCGACCACAGAAAACAGCAGAGGGCTCATTCAAGTCTGGCTGCCACATTGTCTGTCTTTTTATCCTCACACAGGTGCTTTTTTGCCCTTATTGGAGGTGCGGTGTTTGTTTATGCCCCTGAGGAACTGGCGCTTTGACCGGGCCCACGGTGATAGCCGCAGCCGAGGCAGCTGCTGGCTGAGGACCAATTATAGACAGGCTTTAAAAGGCTCTGGTTGAACCGTAAAGATTTACACTGCCATCGCTCTGATCTCAGATCTGTGCTCTGTCCTCACTGTCAGGATAGGGAGATGTATCGATTAAAGACTTAACACAGGGGGCTACATCATGTGGTATGGACTACACACACGCAAACACACACACCTTAGTACAGATCAAGCATTTCATTTTTTTTATTGTCAGGCGGTCAGTCACCATCTTACATCTGGTGAATCAGTAATTTTTTTAGAAGGAATTGAGATGCTTTTTTGGAATGGGAGGGAGGAAAAAACAAAAGGGCAACAACAAGAGAAAGGGAGGGGGGCTGCTGTCTAATATCTAGACAGCGGCTATGGCAATGGAGGGAGGTGCTTTGCAATAAAAGTTAGCAGCTTGACTTGGTGCGACCAGCTGCCTCTGTGTGGCTAACAGTGCTCAGCAGACGTGGCCTTTGCTGATGCAGTCTGGCAGGGGCTGCTATGAAACGAACCCACTGAGGCCCCTATCTTTTGTCCCTGTGGGGGCCTTGTGGTCTGGAGGGAGGGATAAGGATAACATACTGTACTGGAAGTTGGCCTTGTGTGTGTCCATGTGAGCGTGTGGGGTTCTTTTTTGTTGTTTTTTGTTGTTGTTGTGGGGGGTAGGGGTGGTGGTGGTGGGGGCTCAAGGGGAGTACTAATTACAGCCAGTTATCAGGTGACATGCAAATGTGTTATCGGCCTTAACTTCCTGATGTCTATCTCTACTCCCAGAAGCTGCTGCGAGTGTTTGCAGGGGAAGAGGTTGTGCCACTGTTTCTCTGTAAAATCTGCCCAGTGAGTGAATTTCAGCCGGGACAATGCTTTAATAGCACTGTTTACACTTAGCAGACCTTCTTCTCCTAGCAGACTTTTTACTGTATTAAGGTGCATGCATCATTGTCAACTTTTCCATTAAAAAAGAAAAAGTCAATAGAATTTGAATTATCTGGCCTTAAAGCTGAGTGGGTTTTAGTTCTAGTTCATAGAGCCCTGCCTCTGTTCTCCTGGTCCTGAACGCTCTGGGTTCTAATCCCATCGATATCCCATTAGCATCCCCTCTCTGGGTCCCCGCCACATGAAAGAAGATGTGTCGGTTCCCCCTCTCTGATTCTATTGCTCTGGCAGACCGTAGGGAGGACGGCCACAAAGAGCAAATGTGCTAGAGCCAAAGGGCCAACCCAAGTGTGCTCACAAATGTCCTGTGTGTGTGTGTGTGTGTGTGTGTGTGTGTGTGTGTGTGTGCGCGTGTGCGCGCGTGTGCGTGTGTGAAAAAGCTGCCACCGCCACCTCAGAGGCCCCCTAGCCTCCCTGGGAAGTATCAAACCAGAGCCCTCTGCGGGCTTCCAGCGAGAGAGCTTCTAATTAGCGTCTTTGTTGCCACTTGAATGGTTTGCCAGAGATTGGCAAGGGGCCCCAATGGAGTGATACCAGCACGCTAAGAAGCTGGTCATAAAAATTACCCCCCATTCTTTCCACCATCACCTGTCACAAAGGAGCTCTCAGGTAGGAAACTGAGGCCAGATCAGCGCCATGTTACCTTTTTAATCCACCTCCTCGGAGCCCAAGAAACCATGTTTGGTCAACAGGTGAATGCTAGGTTAGTGCTAGCTAGCTGCTAATAAGCTCGGAGCATCTTGGCAACAAATTAAAAAAAGTCATTATAACTTCCAATAATTCATGTTACTGGTAATGCACACATAAAGTAGTCAAACAATATGCTAAAAAGGGCAGGTCGGGTTATAGAGGGTGGCAAAAACCATTGTCTGAGTGGAAATACAGTGAGAACTATTGGCAACACGAGTTGACATACATACAGATGTGCTTAAAAGTAGGATTTTCAGTTTTAATTAGGTACCAGATTGTTTGTTTTTAGTAGGATACATATGAACAAGAGTGAATGACACATGACACATGTCAATCGTTTTCTTAATATATGTTATAGTATGAAATCATGTCAAAGCATCCAAATGATTTAAATAATTTTTGTTATTTTTGAGGCGTTACATGTCCTCCTGTTTTATGCTACTTAGCAACGAGTGTGTTAGTTAACTGGCAACCAGCACCTTGATAGTAATTAATTATTTGATTAGAAAACATGTCACTTGGCATCGTGAAGTTCTATGATTGGCGGCTGTATGAGGATGCAACCATTAACTGTTGCTGGAATGAGCACTCCACAAAATGTGTGCTATATTTGACTGTAAGACAAACTATTAGTATGAAATGTTAATGGTTTATAGACAGGGTAGTCAACAAGTCCAGTTTAAACCCTGAATTGTTGACAAATTTAGGTTAAATGGGTTAGCATACAAAAAAAATCTAAATTTTATTACCAAAGATGGACGTCATTGTCCTATCACAAAGCAGCCTGTTCAGAATGCTTTCAGATCTATACTTGTGGCATCTGACACGCGGCTTGGTGAGCGTCGTGGCAGGAGTGCAATGAATGTCAAGGCGACTCGGAGCTTTAGCACCGACCGACACGTTTTAAGCTCCGCTGTAATCCAGGAGGGATCAGTTGGGTAAATCATGGCATAAAGCTTAAAACCATAATTGATTTATGTATTTGCTGACCGAAGACGCCCAGAGAGATTACCAGAGGGAGAGAGCTGATGATGGATAGGCCAGCCCCCTCACACAGGCTGCATGCAAGGTGGGGGTTGAATTCAATTGAAGGGAGATTTGTCTACTTGAAGAGTAAGAATGTCTGAAAACAGCTTGTGAGTCTGAGAACAAATGCATGTATCGTTAGAGGTGTACGTACTAAATCATAACCGTGTTTTAAAATGTGTATTAAGTCCAATTTTATCAGTTTTGTAGCAGAATATCACATTTAATTGGAATACGAAATTCTGTTCATTTTGATGTAATTTCTTTAGGTTTTCTTTGCTTAAACAAAACCTAGTCAAACAAAAACTCAAATCAGACTTAAAAAACCCATTTGTCAAATCATAGAATGGAAACTCCTCTTTAAGTCATTACAATCCCCTACATTTACATAAATTACTGACTGACTGAGCCCAGCAATTACAATTTTTTGTATAGTGATGAAAATATGAAACTTATATTTGTATAGTGTAAGATCAGACTCCTTCATTGTATTGACAATTAACTAGAAGACGTCGGATTGGGACATTTTCAGTCTTTCTCTAATTGAAATAAAAATTTCAAGATTGTTAATGATGAGGTATTTGATACTGAATGTCATTTAATTGTCAGATTGTTTTCCTGCCATAATCAGCCCATGAATTTCTCTCCTGACACGTTATGAATCCTCTCTTTCTTGTTTACTGCCCGACTGTCAGACATCTCCAAGGTCTCTCTTGACCGCTTCCAGATTGTTTTGTGTTTGTCTGTTTGTCCCTGGGCCCCGAAAGGCGAGAGTGGGATAGTAAAAGAAGAAGGGGGGAGGACAAAAAGCCATTCCATTTCCTGGACTGATCACTGAAGCGGGTGGCTCTGACATGTCATGACTCAAACCGCATCATTTCTGCCACTCCTGTCTCGCCACTGACCTTACAAATGATGCTGTAGGCTCCCGCCATATGCCATTACGCATGGTGTAAAACAGGATGGGGTTTTATCCCCCTCATCCGTGCAGCAGCACCCAGACACCGTCTGCAGTTTTCACTCCCTTCTCTCACCTTTCGTAAAAGAAAAGCAGATTCGAGCGGCAGTTTTCTCTGTGATGGTTTTGTCCATATACTGTCTTTTTTTTTTTTTTTCTTCCTTCCCTGCTTGTGTTTTATTGCCTGCTGTGAGTGTTGGTCTGACGCGAGGAGCTGAAGCTTCCCTAACAGGTGTTTGGGTGCTTATCACCCACGTCTGTGCCCTTATCTCTGGCCCTCAGCTTCCTGCATCCTCTCTCTTGCATGCCTCAAAGTGGGGATATATTTCACTTAGCCTCTGACCCGAAACTTCCTCCCTATCTCTTTGGGTCTCTCTCCTTCTCTCTCTCTTTCTCTCACACACACACACCTAGCTGGCTGGCCGACAGACAGCACGAGGCTGTGGAGACATTTCATCATCATCATCATCATCATCATCATCATCATCATCACCTAACTTGACTTTCTTCTCGTCGTCTTCATATTCCTCAGAGCCAGCAAAGGATCGCAAAATGGAAGATTCTAGCAGATAATTAAACCAGGCCTATAACTATCAATTAATTCTGTTAGCAATGTTTCTGTTGATTATTTTCCCAATAAATCAATTAATGGTTTAGTCTCCATAAAATGTTAGAAAGCTCCCAAGGTCAAATCCTTAAATGTATTAAATAGCCAGTGTAACATTGGCATTTGACCTTCATAAATGACTTTAATGATTATCAAAATGGCCCATTGAATTTGTTGTCGATAGACTAATGAATCAATGAACCAGTTATTTCAGTACTAGGCTGTACATGTTATTTGTGCAGCCCCACTAACAAAACAACAAACCCAAATATAAAAAGTTAACAAATATTTTAGTTTATTTCTATTTTGTTTTCCTCCACCGGACACAGATCCAGAAAGAAGCAAGCCGTTGAATTAAAGTGGAAATGTCTTAGTGGCTCCAGCACAGAGTGAGCTTTGACGGTGTTTATAGCCGTGAGTTTGATCCAGCATTTTGTCAGAGTGATTGGTCTCAGGCTTTAGCCCCACCTTCACATTCCCTTTTTCCTTCCATGCTCCCAAGTCTCACACAGGGACAAAGGCTAAAGTGTCTGTGGGATGGGGTTGTGATGCTGGTTTGGAGGGGGTTGACCCCCTCAGAGGACCTGACAGGGGCCCTTCTTTTTTTTTTTCTAATCCCCATTCTGAGTGGGCACAGAGGGGAGAGAGCCCACAGTCTAACACCCATGAGAGAGTCTATTGTGAGCGGTGGGCTCTGTTACAGTAGGATGGATGCAGGGGTCTCAGGCCCAGATAAATGCCAGGGTCAGCCAGGCCCCTGTTATTTACAGTAGGCCCTTTCATTGCCCGAGTGAAACAGGAGCCTGTGGTGGAGGTGGAGGTGGTGGGAGGGCTTCAGGGGAGGACCACTGTTTGTGCTCAGCCAGGCCTCCACTATAGGTCAAAGAGCAAGGGGGGTGGGGCCGCAGGGGTTACAGACCTGACTTTTGTCTGTGTGCTGGGGGGGTTGCTGCTTCATAGGGGAAAAAGAAAAGGTGGGTGGGTGGTGGGGTTGTTGGTTTCAGAGAGAAAAGGTGGCAGTGATGACTTCCAAACACACTTTTCAGTGATGTGACATTATTTTTCTAAAGGATATTTGGTTCAGGTTGTGCGCCTGAAGGATTTGGAGAAAAAATCTGAACCCAATAGTACTGCCAATATTTCAATTACAATTATTTTCTTTACATTTCCTATGAATGAAACTCATTGGTGGTCTACACAATAGGCCTGTCAAATCTAAATGAATTAATAATCACAACTTATCTTGTTTCTACACAAAATAATGAAACAATACAGTTGCTTGTTGCTGAGTCCACTCCAACTTAGCTTGTTTTTTACGGACCAACGTATAGAATTGACATTAATTAGCTGCAGCTGACTAGAGCTGGGTATCAAACCTCAGTGTCTCATTGGTTTCGACCAAAGTGCATCCCTAACTCCAAACTGGCTTGACAGGCTCGTCAAATTTGCAATCATGTTTATTCATTTTTGATTGAATAGATCCTGATTTAAATCAGAATTTTTCCAATTATAGAGTTTTTAGTTTTATTCATAGTAAGTTCTTGTACGTCTTCTGTGTTAACATATGTAACATTTGCAAATTTGGCCTTCTATTGTAAAATTAAAAAAGAGGTTTTACAAAAAAACGTGTTCATATTTGGAAAAAGTATCAAAGCATTGAAAAGTATTGCACGTCTAGTATTGGTACCAAAATGCAGCTATTGTATCAGCACTATAACTCAGCCCCACAACTTTTAATTTGGTGGGGAAGGTTTTTATTAAAGCTGGCAAAGTTGGCATACAAAATAGTTTTACCTAAAATTGCAGCCCTTGTGATTGGAAAACTGCAGTCTTAAGTGTCAATTTGGATTTCAAAATGATAAATTGTGCAGGTGCGTTGGGTTGGAAGGTTACATGTAGATGGAATTGATGCATTGGAAAGTGAAGAGTTGTTGCTTGAATATTAATACTTTGGCTGATGGAACCCAAATGGTGTGAATTTTCAGCTTTGATTTCACTTCAGCTTAAGGACTGTTTTCTGACACATGAGCTAAGGATCTATTTTTGGACGTATTGATTCTTTTCCAAAGTAATGAGATAATGTGAGCCCCAAGTTTCTCACTTCACAGCAGCAATTTGTATTTCTTCACTTTTCTCATTTTATTTATGGAGGAAGTAGCACTGCAAAGCCCTTTCACTCTGTGGTGCAGGGTCTAGTTTTTTAATAGGGGAGTATTGCTTCTGCTTCTGTGTACAAGCTGCTCCAAACAAATTGCCCCTAGTGGGATTAATAAAGTTGTTTGTATTGTATTGTATTGCTTCAGAGTCTGATGATTTATTTTATGTAGGTTGTTCAGGAAACACAGGTTGGAATAAGGATGGGAACCTGCTGCACAAAGAGCAATGGCAGGAGTGTTAGAACTGAATAGGTGTTTTTGCTCAGAAAAGTGAAAATGCACCAAAATGACTGCTTGCTTTAATTGTCCTAAAGTGACACAGTGACCTACATAAGCACAGCATATAATTTGACCCACTATAGAACCTAAATAAACTTACAGGAAAGGGGGGAAAAAGGGGTTTAGAACAATTTACTGTAACTAAATACGTCATCTTCACTCAGTTAGGTCATCTTCAGTCTCACGTGACATTCAGTACTTCATAATAATCCTTATTTTTTGACAAATCCCAAACCCAAATGGTCTCAAAGCAGAAACATCTTTCACCTCTACACTGGAGGAGTTGCTGTCAAGTACATTTATTAAGCTTAATCCTGCACGATCCATTACCAACCCAATTCCTATTTGTTGCCTTTCATTAAGAAATGGGAAGTTGCCAAGGACCAGCAGGAGAAAGAGAACCGGTACCATCTGCCCGAAGACTCAAGCATAATCTTGCCATAATCTTGGTGTCAACCTTGTATATTACACGGCAAGGACGGAGGGAAAAGCCAGCAAAGACGTAAAATAAGGACAACAGTCTCTCAGACATTCATTTGCCGGAACAGATTTTATTATTTTTACTTGGACAATGGCGGGAGGGGTTAAAGGTCAGCAGGCAAGGACTTTACAGATGAAGCAGGGTGCGGTGGGGGTATGTAGGAGTTTGGTTTGACCCCCCCACCTCTCACCCCTATTGTCCTGAGAGAACACAAAGGCTCCTGTCAAACTCCTAGTGGTCAGCGCTTCAGCCAAACCCGTCAAGCCGCAGCAGCACAGGGTTTGACTCTGGCTGAAGCCGCCACCAACGACCAATCAGGAGACAAAGACTAACATAACTGTTTTGTCTTCTCAAACATCTTTTTTCCAAAATGTAGGAGTAGGGAAAGAACTCAGTTGTTCTTTTTCTGACCTTTTGTTTAGAGATGTAGTCCGTGGTGGAACATTACTACTTACACATCACAATTTTGAGGTACTTGAGTATTTATTACTTTACAGATTCACGTTTTCCATCTTATAAATTTGATGCATTGCTATTGACAAAACCAATAGTATGTATAATATTTTAAAATATCTTCAACATTAAAATACTGATTACACAAATGCATCAGTAATACTATTCCTTTAATATAAGATGAGAATTAACAATACATCCACATCTTTCAGGAAAACAACCTGTAAATACAAAAAAAAAGTATTTACAGGTTGGATAGAAACCATGACTCTTTTTTTTTTTTGCCTTATAAGATTTTGTTTATTTAGCTTTATTTTATTCAATTCTATAAAAGCGAGTTGGTTAACGCCCTGATTGGCCCTAGAAAAAACACAAGCAGAGTTGTGCAGCAGTTATTAGTCAACCGCTACTGTCCTCATTCATCCGCCCGTAACAGCAACTGTGGCGGCTTGCATAAAAAATTTGTCTGTGACCGAAGTCCCGCTGACATTTTTCACCTTTTTGAAAGAGAAAAAAAAAATGCAAAAAATAAAACCGTATTGGATCAGAGAACACAGCTGCAGCACCAAAAAGGGCTTCCTGGAATTAAATTTTCTCTGCTTATGTCTCGCTTTCTGTCCTCTAAATACCCTTGACATATTATGGACGAGATCAAAAGCCCAGGAGAGAGATGTGGGCTGCATGTGGGTGTCAAGGTACAATGTAGGCTAGAGCAAGGCCTTACAAAGGGAATATGCACTCCAGCGTCTGATTTGTCTCTGTCCTCGACCAATGCTCTCGTCGATGTATAGTTCAGCTCAATTTAAAGACATTTTAGACAAAACAGAATTAAAGACAAATACAGACTAAATGATTAATCAACAGATCCATACTGAAAATAATCAACAGTTGCAGACAGCATTCTGATGAAGATGGGGAAGTTAATTGACAGGTGATGACCCCCTACAGTTTATATAAGATGCTCCTCATAGTGAATCATTGTCAATGAAAAATAATTCTTTGTCAGGGAAATCAATCTTTTCATTGAGTCGATTTTCTTGAAAGTATTTTATTTTTAGAAAAATTATATTTGACAGAATTTTGTAGTCTTTTTGACACTTCAACTCTTCAACGTAAATCCACACAAATAAAATTAATTTGGGTGTTAGCAGCTCTTTAAGGTTCATCCCCACTTATTCAACTTTGAAGGAAGTGCTATCATGCACTGATTTGCAAAAACTTTAAGTGGCAATGAGGCAACATTTTCAAAGAGAAGCAAAAGTTGTTTTCCAAACTTTTTTTTTATTTTATGTAACTGTGGTCAGGGAGGAGCCTCATTAACTGCTTAATCTTTATTAATACTCCCCAGCGTTGTGCTGCTAATATAAACCTAGCCACAGTTTGTCAGTGAACTAAATTTTCTTTTCCTTTTGGATATTACGGCTGACGTCTTTGTGATGAACGGTATAAACTGTAACGGCCAGTCTCTGTTTGTTGGCCAGCATTATGGCCTGTACACAAGCACAGAGGTCAGTGGACATGGTACAGCTTTCACATGGCCCTGAGGTCCTGACCCCCACCTTTGTTGGCCATATTCACCCCCCTCCTCCGAGCAAGGACCGAAGCCCTTTGAGCCGAGCCCTCAACCCCCCGCAGAGCGCGCCCCTTCAGCACATTAATAGTGGCACTGGAACTAATTGCCCAACCTTAGATGTGCTTGAGACCCAGATTGCCTCAGCTGCCAGTGCGCTGCAAACCCCCCAACACTCCACCCCAAACAGAAGAAAACCTTCAAAAGAAGAATTGCAAAATTGCTGGTTTCTCTGCCCAGTTCTTTGGTAAAACACAGCTCTTCTCTTCAAAGGGCTTCATTTATTTCTTTGTGTTACTGTAAATGTGCATCTATTCAAGCTTGTTTTGAAAACATCACCCTCCCTTTTCTTGCCGCGCTTTCGATTTTTGTCTCGCCATTCAGCGATGGCATTGGTTTCGCTTTTTTCCCTGCAAGAGGACTGACAAGTACTCACTATGTACCTCACGCCTTGGCGAGACCTTCCCACACTTGCCATCCATCGCCATTTTGTTGCTAACCTCGTCAGGCACGATAAAACGCCAAATCACCCTTTTGTATTTGGCACACATATCGGTAATCCTTCCCATCATTCTAAAATATTGTCTTTCAGGCTTGCACTTTGAACTGTGAATTGCAGTACGGGTTTAAAGTGGTGTCTAGCACCAGACTGTTGCTGTTCACACTGTCATGTCTGCCGTCTCCTCGGCTGCATTCAGCGTCACCCGAGTTCAAAGAGACACTGAGAAAGAGGGAAGCAGCCTGAGAGGCGTTTTATGATTTTATTGGGCCAGAGGAAGCATTGTTGGGAAGGTGTTGGACCGTTATCTGTGCTCTGTCTCTCATAATGTCACTACAGACCGTCTGCTTGTTGACACAAGCATCTTGTGGATGCAAGTGTCTATATAATGTATTAACACAGAATTTAGTTACAGTGCTCCTTTATTGGTGAGGAAAAGCGTTTTTCAGGTAAACGTCCAGACCTAAGCTTCTCCCTCAGTGTGTCGGGTCAGATTAACTACACACAGGGCTCTTCATACACAAACCCTTCATATTTGTGTTAATACGCCAAAGTCACTTTGCACAGTTGCCAGATGCCAGAAGCATTTGCACAATCTGAGTGAAAATACGCATGCACACAGATAAGCATCCTAGCATCCATTTCCTCCTCATTTTCATTTTCAAGGAATGGGTTTTCCTGAATTTCTATGGCACTGGCTGTGACGGAACAAAAGACATGCATATTGAAATGGTAAAGGAATACAGTAAGACAACAGAAACGTTATTTCAGTGATCATGTGAGAATGAAAGTGGGATTTAACAGAACATTGATGTTTCCCCCCCGTGTCTGATTGCCGTATGTAAGAACACGACATTGTTTTTAGAAGATACAACTGAATTTCCCAGTACTGTATTGCCTTCAGTCTTACTGAATCAGGAAGAAGTAGGAAGTAAATTTTACCATTGTGGCTGACTGGTGCCATTTGTTCAACAGTTCCAAATCAAAATGTGATTTCATATAATACTTTTCATTATAGTGAGGGAGAGTCTGCTCTGTATTGAACCAACACATACACTCGCAGGGCTTTCATCAGGGTGTTTTACAGAATGGGTAATCTCTTACATTCACTTTCGCTGTTCCTGTGCTGCCAGCAGACCACGGGAGTTGTGGTCTTCTCTTTAATGTCATGTGATTCTTACAAAAACCCTCATTACACACACAGTCTTATATAAAACTCCTCAGCAGCTGTGGAAAAGACTGGTAATGTTTTTATTGGGAGAGGGGGTTCATGTCCAAAAATACCTTGTTTACTGTCTTTTTAATTAATTCAGTGAGCTCTTTAAAGATGCTGGTTAAAATACACAGGAATAGAAGGAAAACACATTTACAGTATGTTGTACATACTGCTTGACTTAATTTTCATTCATCAATTCATATGTAGATTAGTAACTTAGGTTTTCTTCTCATCCTGACATCCTTTGCTGCATTGTTGAACATTGTGTGGCCGTTGTAGCCAGTTAGCTATTTCAGGGCCTGAAATACTTCCAGGGGCAGGTAATCATATTTTAGGGGATTCTTATGCCGTATTTAGGTGTTAGGTATAGGTTTACACCACAATTGGGCAAAATTTGTCTAATTAAGGGTTTTTACACTTTTAAACCAATGAGATATTCCATTAAAAATACCTAAATATAATTAAATCTGTTTATATATTAGTTAACATCCCCGTTAAAATATCTGACTTACACAATTAGTAATGAGTAATTTGATTAATACATTTGAAGATGAAATATTGAGGGATTCAGTTTTATAGTGTGGTGGATATAACATTTACAGAATGAACAGAAGAAGAAAATATAAAAGAAAATGAAATTGGACACTTTTACTATTTATTTTTTTTTCGCTGTGTGGGGGGGGGGGGGGTTGTGTAG
>JAVQJL010073201.1:0-22033 GCA_036024295.1 Nannoperca obscura | reverse complement strand
GGAGCCAAGGACTACAGACCTGTGGCACTGACCTCCCACATCATGAAGGCCCTGGAAAGACTTGTCCTGGAGCAGCTCCGGCCCCTGGTCCAAACATATTCGGACCCTCCCTCTACACTTCTACACCCTCTATTTTCTACTGTTTATTATTCTTTCTTCAATAACTTTATTGAGCATTGTAACTGTATCAAAAAGCAATTTCAAATTTCAAAGTATTTCTGATTCTGATTCTGATTCTCACCATGAGCAGCACCAGGAGACAGTGTCAAGAAAAGCTCCCTTTTAACAGGTAGAAACCATAGTAATAATGAGAGCAGTAACAATAATGGCAGTTGAGCAGGAACATGGGTGCATCTGAAAATCCAGAGTCTACAGCTCCAGAGGCAGAAATACCTGCAGAAAGCATCATAAGGAGAGAGAGAGAGAGAGCACACAGCTGGGGGAAGAAGTTGAATTAGTAATAAGCATTATGGGATAATGTCCAAATTAAATTCAACCAGAAAAATTGCTTGGGAAGGAAAAAATATGCATTTAATATCTATGTCAATGAATTTGGAAATGATCATGTTACATGGGTAAATGTTGTAGATTTCAAAAACTACACACTGTTATGACATCATCAGGGTTACTTTCTTAGACTTGACAAAGTTCCTCCAGAGCCTCAAAACACAGACTGTTTTCACTGGTAGTAGTATTAATCATGACTAGTAAACTTCATTTGGAAAATTGATGGAGTGCCCCTTTAACATGATCCTATCTCGCTCCACTTTTTGATTTGTTACAGTCTGATGCTGCAAACCCCACTGTCCTTACTAATCCATTTTTCATCTTATTACATCCTGTGAATATGAGGAAACAGAAAACCTAAATGACTAGAATGATAGCGAGGCAAGGAAAACAAGAAGCTTTGGCCTCGTAATGAATTAACGAGGAAATGGAGAACCTTCAGATATTTTTAGTTTAGTTTAGCAGGGTGTCATTTTGATTTATGGATTTCTAATACACATTAATAAGTTACGGCTTTGGTGAGTTTGTAGTTGCCAAGATCCCATCTGCCATATCCCATGTCTTTCAACAGGGGATTTCAGCTCAGTGGCTTTAATAACATGCATGAATGGATAGGCTTTTTTTTTAAAGATAGAAATTGGTGCAGCAATTTTTTCTGCTATTAGCAAGCAATCAATGGCCAATTGCATTTTTAATGTTTTCTCTGGGGTATTCGTGAAAGTCACACATACTTCAAGGTATCCATCCTTAACTTCCTCCATGGCTGCCCCTTCATTTCTGCTCAGAAGTGGAGACAAATAATAAAGATAATGTTCCCTGAGTAATGATTTCCCATTTTCTCCTTACTTGTACCCCATTATTAGTTAGATCAGTATGGCAGTGAAAATTAATTTTCTTTTCACTTAGAGGAGACATTACCATGATTCATTTCAGCATGGAGTGGAGCAAACTGGAGAATTGCTGCAATATGAGGAGTGAAATCAATTTAGTCTGATGTGAGAAGAGCCAGGAATGTGGGGCATAAACAAGTATGAAATTACCCTCTCTGTCTTCTCTTCTAATAGGAAAAGAGAACCCTTTTGTGCTGGAAATGTGACCCTCTTTGGCTTTCATTGGGATGAAAGGAGCTTGGAAATGAAATTCTCTCTATCTATCTGCTGTTATTTCAGTACCATTTTTTAATGACTCACCTCCTGCTGACCTCATGTAAATTCATTACAACCACTAGGTTTTACTGCAAATGGATACATGACATGGCCAAAAGACACCCCAACATTACACCTATGTGATAATTGAACGTGTTGTTTCAGAACCACAGACATCTGCTGCTATAACAGCCTCCGCTCCTCTGGTTTCAGGCTTTCCACCAGATTCCACCCCTTTCAGCCACAAGAGCCATAGTGAGGTCACTGATCACGGCTCAGTCGGTGTTCCAGTTCATTCCAAAGGTGTTGGACTGGGTGGAGGCAACAATATCACCAGGCAGAACAAGCTATTGGACGAATCTGCTAAACCCCAGAGCACTATTGTCTAAAATATATTTGTGTTCTATAGAGCTCCATTTGTTACATTACATTATATTATATTTAGGCATTTAGCACTTTGCTAGGATGTCTCATCAAACTTGTAAGGGCTGGTGATGAATCACAAGTGCTATAAGTAAGTACATCGCTGCCAATGGCAGAATCAAAAAGAGCATTAAATCTAAGAACAGATTATCTTTGTACATTATCAAACACAATACATTTAAACTAAAAAACAGTTCCACTATAATATCATACAATATGCTATATTTTATAGAAACAATGTGTCATTTAAGTGCTGTTGTATTCCCAGACATATCTAACATTCAACTCAAGTTCTGCATGCTGAGCTTTAGGATAGTCTTGCATCTCTTTTGTTCGCTAACATCCTTCATAACATTTTACAGAAAAACTCTCAAAGCCCATGGAGAGAGGTGATGATCCCTGGACATCTTAACTCCTACACCATCTCTGGTCTGAAGCCGGGCATCACCTACGAAGGTCAGCTAATCAGCGTGTTGCGGTTTGGACGCAGGGAGGTCACACGCTTTGACTTCACCACCACTTATGGATCACGTGAGTTGATGGAGTTGACAGATCTCAGCGCTGGTTTAGTTTAGTTGCATTACTGTTTAATCAACAGAATTGACGTTGACCAATTTATTTGGCTACGTTTTCCATGCAGGTGGGTTTAGGCGTGGGTGTTTTTTTATTTTATTTCTGCATATCACTGCTAAGCGTTCACTGGTTTGCAAAACACAACAAATGGTGGACAATATTAAAGATGAGGGATGAGGTTCTGGTAATACGCTTGTAACATCATGAAATCACAATCTTTTGTGTTTCATTTTGATTCCATAAATGTAAATTTTATTGAACTTGAAAATACTCACTGGGATTTTCCAAAGTGCCCTGGACAGTGTTGTATGGCCAGTTCTGATCTCAGAGGCAGCAAGCAACCATTTCTCTTATTTTCCATCTATGTCTTTCTCCTGTAGTGTCTACACCACACGGTGAGACCACCCAGCCTCCGCCTGTGATCGACATCTCAGAGTCGGTGACCGAAATTACCTCTAGCAGCTTTGTCATCTCCTGGGTTTCTGCCTCCGACACAGTTTCTGGTTTCAGGGTTGAGTATGAGCTCAGTGAGCAGGGACAGCCAACTGGACAACCCATGGTGCTAGGTAAGTGCAGATATATACATAGATAAACATGAATACATATACATACAAACAGGTTTTGTATATTAGTAGGTTAGTGGGTTTTTTTTTTCACCATAGGCATTTATTTAGCAGTTGGAAATATTTAGATCAATGAAAACCAATATGTTAATATGACAATTATTTCCCAACAGACCTCCCCCGTACGACTACCTCAGTGAACATTAATGAGCTTCTGCCTGGGAGGAAGTACACTGTTAACGTCTATGAGGTTACAGATAATGGAGAGGACAACCTCATTCTTACTACTTCACAAACCACTGGTTAGTAGGCACTTACACACACTTTCTCTCTCATTTTATATTCCTATATCTCTTCTCTTCTATCCTTTCCCATTCCAGGGTATGTATAGATTTGTAAGCGTAAAATTGAAGGACCTAAGGTACCTAAACCAAAATTGTCCAGACTCTTAAAACCTTTATCACCATAAACAAATATGAGGACAGGAATGTTTCATTTGAAATATTGAAAGGTTTTTGTACACCAGATTATGTTGAAAGACATACATTTGTCAAGGTCTATATTTTAGTTCAAGCATATTCCTTATCTTGAAAACATTTTCCAAACGTTGTTCATTCTACAGCTGCTAGACTGAAATATTAATTTGAATTCCAGACCTGCAAGCAGCTTAATGAACGCGTGTGCCAGGGACTACAACTCAAGTGATCCAGTATAAAAGCAGTGGTTGTAATTTTCCTTCTCACAGTTGCACCTCATTTGTTCCATAGCACCTGATGCTCCTGTTGAGCATGAAGTGGAGGATGTGGGAGAAAGTTCCATTGTGATCAGCTGGGAAAAACCCCTGGCTCCCATCACTGGTATGCTAGGCTGAATCTATCACTGTTCTTTTGAGTTGAACCTCTGCCTATTCATCTGTTACGGTTTTCTGCACACAATGAACTGTATGGTCTTCCTCAACGCAGGCTATCGTGTAGTCTACACACCATCAGTGGAAGGTGAAAGCACAGAGCTGACTCTCCCTGACACGGCGACCTCTGTGACTCTGAGTGACCTTCTACCTGGGAAGTTGTACAACATCAGTATCTACGCTGTGGAGGACAGCCTGGAGAGTGAGCCCATCTTTGTACAAGTCAACACTGCTGGAGATCCACTGCCAGGTAAAAGACTGAGGGAGGGGTGTGTGTGTGTGTCTGTGTGTGTCGTTGGATGGATTCCTGGAGAAGCAAGCCTTTTATATCGGGAGTCAACACTTGCTTGTGTGTTGCATTTAGTTGCACATTTTCTTTCCACCAGCTCAAACATTTGTCTGTGTACTCCTGCAGAGCCACTGTATACCTACAGAGGTGTAAGTGTCATGGGATAATAAAAACATTTCTAGTATTGGTTTAAAAAAGTGATATCCAAGAAAAAAATTATTTGGTCTAATTATTTTCATAGTATCTGAAAGGTTGTGGGTATTTTTAAAGATGTAGAGATTAATCAGCTATGATAAATCCTGTCCATTTTTCAGTTAGTTCCAGGGGTTTGTGTCTAGTGACCAAATATTTGCGGATTGTCTTACTTAAGTATCATCATTTAATCCTGGGTTCCCCCTCCCTGCTCTGCTGTATGTTCATATGAATTTGAGTTATTACTCATGAGGGTACCCTCCAGAATCAACCTGCAAGTCATCCTGTGGCCTATTCAGTGATTAATGCAGACGTTTCCAATTCTCAATAGTAGAAGTGAGGAGCTTTCCAATGGAAAGTGAAGTCATTGAGTTCACAGCTGTTGCACTCTTATACTGCTCGACTGGACTTATGTAAAACTTCTCAGTCTGCCAGGTCGAACATGCTGTTGGGCCAGTCGAGCAGAAAATGCTGGAAAATTGTGTAATAAAGATGTTTGACCTAGTTGAGAGTGTCTGCTGCCATCTTTTGGACAGACAAGTGAGACCCCCTCTGCTGTGGCAGATGTACACTGTGACAAATTGACTAAGCCAGTGCCAAGTGGTTACCTCATATATCGTCATAGGATACGTTATCATAGAATCAGTAAAGCATTTTATAGCTGAACCAAACCAATACACACTTATTTTTAAATCTGAGCCATATTGTATCTCTGGAACCAGCTGCATCTGATTGGATGTGCCTTGAAATGTCAGGTGAACAGGGTTAAGGTTCAAACAAGGTTTGTTTAAGGTTTTGAGTGACAAAGGTGAAGACAGACCTCTGTCCAGCTCTTCTTTACTGCTGTTCTTTAGATGAGATTCTGTTAACATGGTAACATTATGTAATTATCTATGTATAAACCAGTGTGTGTTTTGATGATATGCTACATGAAGGCAAAAGTTTGTTTTTGCAATGGTATTCAATTACGGATCAAAGTCTTATGTTTGAATCGTGTTTTTAATCTGCTGCAACATAAAAACAGCCATGAGTCATGGAATTATTTTCAGATGTATTTTAATTTAATTTCCCTATACCTAAGTTTTACATTTTAATGTCTGTTTTATGTTAGTAAGAGACATCAACTTATCTGTGACATGACAGAGGACTGCATCTGGGACTTATATCCTTGCATAACATATTCCTTACAGTATCCAAACAACAAGCTCTTATCTCACCTTACATTTTGTATTGGAGCGAGTTATGGATTCTTCCCTCATAAATGAAGTGTTTGTCCAGGCATTCACCGACTTTATTCTAACAGCTGCACACAAGACTTATTCCAGTTATTCAGTGAGAGAACAGTCATCATTCACAGTTGGAATTCAGTTAATGCGCATTAATGCCCATGCATTATGCATACCCATATGCACTTGCCGAGCAACTTTCTTTGGCATTAACAGGATGCCATGTTGGACACATTATCTGTTGTTTAACATGAGTGCTTGTGCTTTTTGGTTCCGTCAAAGCAAAGTGTGGGACAGTTTTGTCATTATGAATCTTTTTTAATAAATAAATGTAATGAAGTGTTGGGCAAAGTTCTTTCATCTAAATGGGGGTTAAAGAATGAAGAACTTTAATGCTAAGTTGTTGTTTTTTTCCCTTTCCGCAGATGAAGTGGCTTCTCCTACAGACCTGCAGTTTTTCGAGGTGTCGGATAAAAAAATCGTCCTGACCTGGTCCAGCCCGGGCAGTGACGTCTCAGGTTACCGGGTCACCGTCGTCCCTGTTGATGAGTCTGGTTCTCCGCAAAGGGAGATGTCTCTGCCTGTCAGTCAAAACTCTTACATTGATGTGTCACATCTACAGCCTGGAACACTGTACCGCTTCAGTATCTACACCATTCGCAATGGAGAGGAAAGTTTACCACTTATTGGGGAGCAAACTACAAGTGAGTATGACCGATGGCCATAGGCCTGCAGGGGAATGACCATAAACACAGAAATCAGTTTCTGCAAGTTGATTTTCATACCACAGTAAAATTAATTGAAAATAGCTAATTTAATGTGATTTTTACATAATGAACTGAAACATGTGAAACCATTGATATGGTCCCCCAAACCCAATGTTCCCTTCTTTTTTAAATCACTCTGTTCCATGTCTAACAGTGACTGACATCTCTCTTTTTTAGAGCCTGATGCTCCTACAGATATCCATTTTGCCAACGTGACTGAGGACAGTGCTGTGATGATGTGGTATGCCCCTCGTGCCAAAATCACTGGCTACCGTCTCTTCCTCACCGTTGAGGGCTCTAATCCCAAGCAGCTGCGCCTGCCTGCCCGCCTTTCTCAGTACACCCTCCTCAACCTGAAGCCTGACACCGACTACTCCGCTACGCTACATGCAGAGCAGGAGAATACGCTGAGTGAAGGGGAGACTGCTGTATTCACCACTAGTGAGTACATATGCAAATCAGAATAAAGGGTGCTTGTATTTTGGATCTCAAGAGGTGTCCAGATTAGGGTTGGATTCACTTTATAGTATCATGTTCCATGTGTCATCTAGAATACCTGCACAAAATATTGGCAGTTGTCAGCTTATAATAAATCCCAAAATATTAGTAATGGTATCTGCCCTCAAAAGCCAAATTGGTATTTTAAGATGAGAAGAAGACCTTACAGTTGAGTGAAAAGATATGTGCAACACTATGCATGCACTCATGTAAATGTGACTTGGGGGATGCTTATATGTTCTTGCATGCTATGACACAAAAACTGATCGGAACCCACTTTTACTCTCTGTGTGTTTGCAGACTCGCCAATGGGCAACGCTCCTCATTTCAGCACTGATGTGACTGACACCTCCATTATAATCTCCTGGACTCCAGTTCCCCGCATTGGATACAAGGTACACTCACTGCTAATACATAACATACGTAACAAGTCTTTTTATATCCTACCATCCACATTTTAATAAATCTGACTGTGTTTCCCATTCTGTCCTTTAAAATTAATTGTGTAATGGTCTTCATATGCAAATAATTTCCTTGGAAAGCACGTTCCACTTATTGTTAGTTTGGTGTAGGCTCCTTTGGGACCTCAGGGTTATATCTGATTGGTCAGAATATGTCACACCAGGGATGAAAATGTTCTGCTGGCTTCCATATTCTTGGGGAAACGGTGACCTCTGACCTTTACCTCCTGTACCCCCAGTCCATGTCTCTGTCTCTCTCTACTGTCTCTCTGACTCTGCGTGCATTTCTCTTTCAGTTGACAGTACGTCCCAGCCAGGGCGGAGAAGCCCCTAGAGATGTGACCTCTGACTCAGGCAGTATTTACGTGTCTGGTCTCACTCCAGGGGTGGAGTACACCTACAGCGTCCAGCCAGTCATAAACGGCTACGAGCAGGGGACCCCAATAACACGCCGTGTTGTCACACGTAAGAATAAACGAATGAATATTGAGTCTGTCTTTTTTAATTCTTGTCTTTTCCTTTAATTGCCTGCTGCTTTTGTTCAATGACTCTTCTTTATCTCTTTTAATCTTATCTCTTTCCTCCTCCTCCTCTCCATTTTACTTCTTCATCTCCAGCTCTGTCGCCTCCTACTGACCTCAACCTGGAGTCTAACCCAGGCACCGGAGACCTCACAGTCCAATGGAATGGAGCCAGTATACCAGGTACCCACACACACCTGCATGACAAGTTTAGGTCACAGTGTACACATTTCAGATAACATAAAGCATGTGTTCTTTGATGGCATTTATAGGTGGTTGATTGCTCTCCTCTTGTTGATTGATTTGTCCATCTGTCAGTGAGCTACAGTCTCAGACATTTTGTTGAAACAACTCTTCATTGGAACATTTTCAAGTAAAAATGTCAATGTCAGCATCTTATTGCTCCTCATTGATACATTTTCTCCGGTCTCTTCCTCTTTATTTCTCATCCCATGTAAACCCTCTCTCAGACATCACTGGCTACAAAGTGACATGCACTCCCACCAATGGGCAGCAAGGAAACAGCGTGGAGGAGTTTGTGCAAGCAGGCCAGAACTCCTGCACCCTGGACAACCTCAGTCCAGGAGTAGAGTACAACATCAGTGTTGTCACTGTTAAGGATGATATGGAGAGCACTCCTATATCAACTACCATTACACCAGGTGAGTAACAGGTAAACTCATAATCCTGGGGTTTAATTGGGTTTTTGAGACCAAAGGGTATGGAGTCTGGCCTTTCATGATCATTTTGTTAGGGAAGCTTTTGTGTAGACAGGTAAGACCAAGCTCAAAATGCCCATTTTGAAATTAACATTATGTTGAAAGTTAATATGTTGAAAAAACACATTAGGTTTCAACATTTAACAGATACTAGCTCTGCTCTGTTAGCATCGCTGCTCTAACGTAGCACCAGCAGCTGAGGGACTATGCAAAACAGTAATAGGACTGTTTGTGCAACACTAATGCTACATTGCCTGTGTATATATTAAGGATTTTTAATAAAGGGTCTTCATTGATTAATTCATTAATATATACCAGGAAAAGCAGCCTTGCATTAGCTCTTCCATTGGTGTGATATCTCACCCAACTGGAAGTAGAAAGTTTTTGTCGCTCGCCTTGACCACTGCTCCTGTCTTCTTGTCTCATGGTTTCCCCTTTCTGGCCTTTGTGTCCAACCCCTTCCCTTTCACCTTTGCCTCTTGTTTGTTTGGTGTTTCTGTGTTCTTCTCTCTTTCTGTCCACTCCCCTACCCTCTCTCCACCTACCCAGGAGTCCCACAGCTGACAGACCTCAGCTTCAAGGACGTGAGCGACACCACGATCAGCCTCCGCTGGTCACCGCTCAACACCACAGCCATCACTGGTTACAGGATCACGGTGGTGGCAGCCGGCGAGAGTGTGCCCATCTTTGAAGACATGGTCCTGCCAACGACTGGTCATTATACCGTCTACGGACTGGAACCTGGCATCAACTATGACATTAGTGTGATCACTGTGACGGAGAATGGCGAGAGCGAGCCCACCACAGTCACTCAGCAGACCTGTAAGTTCCATGTTCCCAAAAGGATTTCCTTTACTACTTATATCATTAACAGTAAATACATTTTCTTATCGAAAGAGCCACTAAATAAGTGTAACAAACTCGAAAATGTAGATAGTCTGCGAGGGAGTCACAAATCACGTTGTGTGTGCTGAGATTATATAATGTAATGAGGTTCTTAATAACCCTAAGACATGGCTCGTCAAAGCAAACCTTTTAAGTTGCTGATGTAATTGCAATGCATGTGGTGTTGTCAGTTTAATAATCCTGTGTGTGTGTGTGTGTGTACCATCTGGTTTTAGTTGAGGCGTTTTATCATACTGAGGCTCATTTTCCCCCCAAAGCAAACACTGCTTGTTCTCTCACTTTTAAGATGTCGTAAAACAGACATGGATTTACTCTGACACACATAAAGCACATACTCTTCCCTTTAAAGGATGGTAGCTTTAATACTTTTCTCTTCTAGTCATTTCATTATTTTCTTCATTTCTTCATGTCTGTTTTCTTTGTGGACCTTTTACTTGAGCAAACCTTATAAATCTGCCATGACCTTTTTGAATACATTCTGAATCAAGCTGCTCCCTCATTTCAATAGCTGTACCAGCCCCCACTGATTTGGGCTTTGGCCAGGTCGGGCCAGACACTATGGAAATCACCTGGGTCTCTCCCCATGTCTCTAACCCTGCTGACATCAACCGCTTCCTCATCAGGTACAAGAAGAAACATGCAACGTTCTTAAAGCTCTATTAATTTCTGATTCAAGGTAACACCTTGAATACACACAGATTTGAGGACACCCGCATGTAAGAATCATAACAGAAATGTCTGCTTGTTATTCAGGTATCACCCCATTGACGATGAAGATGACATTACAGAAACCAGCGTAGGAGGCAGGAGTAACAAGGTGGTGCTAAAGAGTAAGTTTTAGCAAAATCAACAAATAAACAGCAACACACAGACACGTGAACATTTGCAATTGTATTTATGTCTTTGTCACTGTCCACAGACTTGCTGCCTAACACAGAATATCTGGTGAGCGTGGTGTGTGTTTATGAGGAGAGAGAGAGCTCGCCCCTCGTCGGCACCAAGAATACTGGTGAGTCTTACCTGATTGACTTTAACAATCGGAGTATATCCGTCCAGAAATGGGTCTCTAAAAGCAAATTAGCTTCTATTTCAGGGCGCAGATGCTATATATTGTTAGTATTTAGGCGATCCTTTCAAAATGTTTCTTAATGCATCCTTTTCTGTATCTCCCAACCTTCCTCAGCTCTGGATTCACCAGTTGGCCTGCGTTTTTCTGAGATCTTTACCAACTCCTTTACTATCCACTGGCTCGCTCCCCAGAGCAAAATTACCGGATACCGTATTCGTTACCAGATGGTCAGTGGCGGGAGGGCCAAGGATGAGAGGCTGCCCCCCTCCAGGAACCACTTCACTTTGACAGGTCTCAGTCCAGACACCGAGTACTTGGTCAGCATCTATGCAGTGAGCGGGACGCAGGAGAGCCTCCCGCTCAGTGGGGAACAGAAAACAAGTATGAAATCTTGATTTCATAAGTGATTTCCTGCAGTTACTCATTATTTTGTTTGTTTATTTATGTATTTATTTATTTTGTCTCTGGCTTTTCACTCTCTCTCTCCAGTCTCTGACGCTCCCACCGACCTTGAAGTGCTAGACTCCTCCCCCACCAGCATCACAGTCCGCTGGGACGCCCCACCTGTCACCGTGCGCTACTACAGGATCACTCACGGAGAGTCTGGTAAGCCAGTAATAATGGATTAAGATACTGATCTGATTTAATCAGTTTAATCAATTAATTTAGATTTTTTCTGTGTTCATGAATTTTAGGAGTCAGCTTTACGTTTCCAGTAAAGATTCCTGTCACTGCATCTAGTCATCACTCTTGATTATACAAATATGGGATTCTCTAACATTGATCACGTTCTTATTCTTTATCCAGGTGGTCTCAGTAATCCTAAGGAGTTCACAGTGCCTGGTTCTCAGTCCACTGCCACAATCAATAACCTAAAGCCTGGTACTGACTACACTGTCACTGTTTATGCTGTGACTGGTAGAGGAGACAGCCCCGCATCCAGCACTCCCATCTATGTCACACACAAGACAGGTACACAAACACACGATTATTACCCCTTTTTTTGTTTTAGTAATTATCCCTCTTGTTTCGCTCACAGCTTTTCCCTCTTCATCTCTCCATCCTCTTCCCCTAGGCGTCGACTCTCCATCTGAAATGGAGGTGATGGATGTTAATGACAACAGTGTCACAGTGAGGTGGAGCCCTGCCCAGGGACCAATCAAGGGGTACAAAGTGACGGGGGTCCCCAGAAATGGACAGGGACCGTTTTTCACTGAGGTGGTGGCTCCAGGTATGGTGTTTTACCAGACTTCCCAGGATGCAGTGTTTTGTCAGTATTTTAAAGATTTTCTAGCTATAAACATATTACCCCATCTTTATTATCCTTTTCTCTGTCTTTTCCAGACCAAACAGAGTTTACTTTCTCAGGACTGATGCCCACATCAGAATATATATTGAGTGTGTACGCTCTTGGACAAGATGGAGAGAGCTCTCCATTGGTGGTGAATGCTTTAACAAGTAAGGGATTGCACTTTCTAGAGAGATATTTGTAAAATATTGTCTGCACTTTAACAAGTTGAAATGCAACCTCCTGACCTCTCTACCTATTTCTACAACCCCACTACCTTGCTACCTTTTTCTCCACATCTACTCTTTAGATGTAGACCATCCCAAGGACCTGGCCTTCTCAGACGTTGACTCCACCTCACTGCAGATCTCCTGGGACAGTCCTGAGGGAATTGTTACATCTTACCGCGTCTTGTATTCAAGTTCAGAGGAGGGTGAGCGAGAGCTGCGCCCGGCCCCCCGAGGAGATGCCGAGTCCACTGTTATCTATGGCCTGAAACCTGGCACTGAATACACTGTGAAGGTCATCGCTTTGCATGATGACACAGCCAGCACACCGCTGGTTGGGACACAAGCTACAGGTATGGAAGAAAAGAAGTGAGTGAGAAGTGAGAAGTGAGCAGGAGAGCCTCCGGCTCAGTGGGGAACAGAAAGTAGTTCTAGATTTTATATTTGTGAGGTAAACATTATGGTACTGAAAGAGGGAAAGATAAAGTTCAGAAACCAAACTGGTTTTGTATAAAGGTGTAAAACCCTTTATTCTGTACTGTTTCCCCTCTGTTTATAAAGTCAATACTGACTCCCTCTAACCCTCTCTTTATTTCCTATTCTCCCCCCAGCCATCTTGTCCCCCACCAACCTCCAGTTCTCCCAGGTTGGCCCTACCTCTTTCATTATGCGCTGGGCTGTGCCGAGTCAGGATAACCGACTAACTGGCCAAACAGGCCTCACGGGCTACCGTGTGGTAGTGAACCCAAAGAACAAGAGCGGTCCTACCAAGGAGATGAACTTGGCCCCAGACACCACACAGGCACACATCTCCAGTCTTATGGTGAGTTTGTGTGTCTGTGAGTAATCTTTGTTTCTTGAAAATAAGCTATAAGTAAGTGTCACTTATGTGTGTGCAGTAACACTGGCATGTTTGCACACCTTGTAAGGTGGTACGGTAGAAATGTACTTGCAGAGACGTCCTTCACAGTGAATGTTGTCCCTTGTTGGATCTCCAATACTTTGCAACAATAGCAGAACTAAGACAAGTCTGTGCAGTGTTCACTGATGAATCTTCTATTTTTTTGACTCTGGACGTGCAGCAACAACCACACATACACACATGGAGGCATGCGTACTTACTGATTATGACTCGCAGACAAAGAGAAATACATGGGCAGACTCATTACCTGTGGGTACACATGCATAAACATGCACAAACAGTCCTGACTGCAGCCACTATAATGAAACCCAGTCCTGTAGAGACTGTGCAACAATACTGTAATTCTTTTTTCTCTTTTTCTTCATCTCTCTTAGGTTGCAACACTCTATGAAGTCCATGTTTATGCCTTGAAAAACTCTCTGACCAGCAGGCCAGTCAAAGGAGAGGTCACTACTCTGGAGAGTGAGTCAATAACTCAAAAATTCTGATAAATGTTTTGATACACGAAAACGACATGGCATGCTTTTACAGATAGTTCTTGTGTCTATCCCATCATTGGAAAAAAAAAAAAATATATATATATATATATAATATATATAAATATATATATATATATATATAAAAAAAATATATATATATATATATACACACACACACACACACACACTCTCTCACTCCGGGTTTTGCTCCTTTTCACTCTTTCTCTCTTTTTTCTCATTAACCACAAGATATCAGCCCCCCTCGTCGCGTACGTATTTCTGACGTTAACGACTCTTCCATCACTCTGACCTGGCGCTCCAAGACAGAAATCATCTCTGGCTTCCTGGTTGAGACCACACCCACCTCCTCCTCTTTAGGCTACATACCCATTCAAAAGACAATTGGCCCTGACTCACGGTCATACACCATTACAGGTACACAAGTACACAAGCATTTAAATACATATATAGTATAAACCCACAGATTAATGTATAACTGCATAACATCATATTCTTAGTATTGTTACACACAGGCACACACAATCCCTCATTAACCTGTCACTGTGTCTTTACTTCAGGTCTGGAGCCAGGCACTAATTACAAGATCAACATCTACACGCTGAAAGGGAATGGACGCAGTGCACCTCTCACACTCACTGCCACCACAGGTAACCTTTCATCTCTACCCTACGGTGTCAGTCGAGAGTAGTGCATGTCTTTAAATGTGTGACATGTTACATCTTTGCAGGGCTGGCAAGAAGAGAAATAGTTTTTTTTTTTATAACTTACTTGCTTGTGTGTCTCTTCCAGCCAAACCGGTGGTCATCCCACCCACCAATATCCGCTTCAGCTCCCTGGACCATGACAGCATCTCTTTCAACTGGGAGCCATCACGAAGTCCAGGGGTTACTGGGTATTATGTCACCTATGAGGAGGCTGGGGGTTTGCCACGAGAAATTATCCCCAGACCCCATGCAGGACAGATCCACGCCAGTATCAATGGTGAGTGTGGAGCATGAGATTTACTGCACACAGACAAATAGAGCCTACGTGTAAAAACATTGATTGAAAAATGTGGCAAATGATCTTAACTGCTTGTGTATGTGTTGTGTTTGTTCATAGATGTGAAACCAGGAACAGAGTATGTCATTAAGATTGTCGCCCTGCAGGGTGCTTTGAGGAGCACACCTCTAGTAGGCAAAGCCAGAACACGTAAGTACACACAGCATCCCCTATCATGAATAGTGTCAGCAAACTTCAGATCTTTAATTTAGAATTTATTATTTTAATAATTATTAACTATTAACATGTAAGTAAATGTTTACAATATTGTGACAAAAGTCTTCTGTCATACTAAAAGAAATAGTAGCTACAATCTTCGTTTTGTGACTCAGGATGTATTTTTGCTCTCTGTTCCCAAAGTCAGACTTGAAATGGGGAAAAGAAGTTTTAGAAATGCTGCTCCAAAAGCTTGGAATTTGCTGCAGGATATACTATGTCTGTGGGAACTGGTCTCCTTACACCTTTTCAACCCTTGTGCTACCTTGTGGAGAAGACACTGGGTCAAGACGACGGGCCACTGGGTCAATATGACCCGGCAAGGTAGCACAAGGGTTAAAAGCAAGTTGAGGGCATTATTTATTTTTATATGATTTATTATTTTATTTTGTAACTTGGAATTTTGATGTATGTTTGTAATTTTGTTTGTGGTTTTATTGACTTGTAACTTGGTTTGCTGCTGTCTTGGCCAGGAAATTCTTGTAAAGGAGATTCTTAATCTCAATGAGGTTTTCCTGGTTAAATAAATAAGATTTAAATTTAAATATTGGAGAAACAGGGCACTGACCTTTTTGTCTTGCAAAGACAAACACTGTATCACTATCATGTTCTAAAGGTTACATATTACTGGTGCTATAGAAGAATTAAACCAGCTTCTCTTAAATCTTCCCTCAAAATGGTTAATAAAACCATAATATGCAACTTTATGGGCTGTTTTTATATTACCCACTTTCAGGAATTGTGCCAAAAATTGCACTAATTAGGTGAAGTAATCTCGGCTCTCCACTCGAGGAGAGACCTCAGTCTGATTATGCTTATTTAGCATGATAGTTGTAATGATGGCAATTTAAGCCATAACAGCACTAATTATTTCTGTAGCAAAAACATTGTAAAAGTAAGTAATTATAAGTAATAATTGCTCCAGAAATTGCTTTATGTCTGAGAGCTATGCTCTGCTGCCCTCTGCTGGCTTTCTTCTCCAACTGCTGCTAAAGTAGAAGTAAAGCATATAGCCCTTGACATTCATTGTGATTTCTATTCTTCCATACTAAGCAATGATGAGATGTGGGAAAGCCTTCATGGAGACATCTACACTTGTGGATTATCGGGCTGAGGGGCATCACATTTTTAATAGAAGGCTTCATCAACAACTATACAACCAACCAGGCCCCAACTATAACTTGTACTGGGATCAAAACAAACCTCACCACACATCAGTCTGTGTCTGGGCAGTCACAAATTGCATAGATCCATCAGATGCATTTTTACCCTTTAAATCTATTCAAGTTTTTGGGGGACTTTCTTTTGTTTAGGGAACACAGTGGACACACAACCACCTTGTGTTTTGACCTGTTTAAATTCAGCTAGTGGAAATGTACATTTGCTTTGCCTTGCTTTCCTCTAACAGCTTGCATACATCTGTCTCTTGTCCAATCAGAGCCAGCTGTAGATCATCAGCTATTGGTCCCTGAGCTGCCACAGCTTCCTGTTCCTCACCGACCCAGAACTGAAATCCTGGATGTTCCAGAGTCCTTCAATGATAAGATGTAAGAACCTGCATAACCATACTGAAATGATCAATTAAGCATAAAAATGCAAATCCAAAAACACCTAAAAACTTTTTTCTCTTTTATTTGTAAATGCTTTTTCCTAAACCGCATCTGTTGTATATATTCTTTCCTCATCCTTCTCTTTTTTTTCTGTGTTCAGTTTCGACTCCAACCATGTTCACTTGTCTGGTACTAGTGGCCAGAGCCACCCAGGTCAGCAGGGCCAGCACATCTATACAGAGTACCAAAGCCTAGGCCCTAATAATGGACTTCACAGCCCCTACGGTGGACCCAAAGAAGGCCAGAGACCAACTCTCAGAAAACCTCTGGTCTATATTCCTGTAGCAGGCCCTGATGGAAACAGAATACCCTTGGTCAGGGTGTGTGAGACTTAAATGATCTGTTGTAAATCTGATGCACCTCATGACATTGTTTTGATACTATTGCAAAAAATATTATATTTATCCACTATAATTTAGATTTGCCCTAAGCTTCTGCACAATTAACTTAACTGGTGAATTTGTAATTAGGTTATAGCATGTACTTGCATATTGATAAGTAATAACGTTCTATTTTCTTGAGTTGAGAAATGTAAAACTTGAACAGAAACTAAATAACACGGTTGCTAAAACATCAGCTGTTGATCCTTTAATATTTGATGTAAAAGTGTAGGTGTATATTTAACATTGTTATTGATTTTATGACCTCACATTATATAATATGTGCAATATGTTTGATCCTGTAGGTGAGTGACGGTCCTCTGCCAGGTCTTGCATTTGGTTTCCCTGAAAACGAAACAGATTTTCCCCAAGAAGCACAGACAATCACAACCATCTCTTGGCAACCCATTCCTCAGACTTCAGAGTATGAGGTGTCCTGTAATCCTATTACACAAGTGGAGGAAGGGGGCTTCCAGGTATACACACACAGACATACACGCACATATTTACTGCTGGAGACGTAAAGACCTCTTATTAACTTTCTCTTCCTCCATATAGATGCGTCTTCCTGGCACCTCCAACAGTGCCACACTGATTGGATTGACATCCGGAGCTTCCTATAACGTCATAGTAGAGGCCATGAGGGGCGGGGCTAAAGAAAAGGTTTTGGAGGAAGTCGTAACCGTTGGCAATGCTGGTACAGTAGTCGACACTGACCTGAAGTGTGCTCAGAGATTTTTTTTCTTTTTCACCACAATTTATAAACAAATTCACATAGATTAGTTAATCATACAACCTCTTACCTGAATAGTAATTACATGTTATTAATTAATTAATTGATAAATATAACATTTCAATGATAGAGCATATTGTGTGTGTCATCTGTGTTACTCTGTCACAACAAGTTAGGCTGAGGTAATCAGTTGGTTCTATTGTAAACATTTTTTTTCTTCCATCCCATAGTTCCAGGTGATATCCCTATTACCACCAACGGGGACGTGTGTTACGACACGTTCACACAAACCTACCATGAGGTGGGCTCAGAGTGGGAGCGCATGTCTGAGACGGGCTTCAAGCTGTGGTGCCGCTGCTTGGGGCTAGGCAGTGGCCATTTTAGGTGTGATTCTTCCAGTGAGTGGCTTAATAACCTCATCCCAGCATGCTTTGCAAACACACCATGGAATTTGAATTCAAATAATTCTATGTGATTTACTCAAGAGGAATTTATAAGAGGACTTGTTTAAGTTAATATATTACAGACAAACTGAACAGTATGCTAAGACTTGGTGGAGTTATGTTCAACACAAAAAATGAATACATTTTACACATTATAAATTCCTTAGTTGCATTTTAAAAGCCATAGAATTGTACAGTTAGTGTTCTATGGGCAGCAACACAGTAATAAAATTACAGCATGGGCAGCCTTGACACTGAAAACAAGTTAATTTACAGCAAACTTCAAGATAATTTCTTTACTTTGTATGAGTCTGTTTGTAGCCTGCCCATGTTGGTCTCTGTGCTCTGCCTCTTTAACCTGTCAAAAACCGCAGTAAGAGGGCAGACAGCAGAAAGCTAAGCTAAGCTAACTGGCCAGCTTCAGTCTCAGTTATTTGTATTGTCCATATATCTAACACGACGATACCAGAAACTGAGGTCACCATCCATTCGCCTTTGGTTCAAAATCACGTCTGTATGTGTGCTTCGTGGGAACGAGTAAAACTCACTCATGCTATGTCTAATCTAAAGGATGTGATCATTCGTTTTTGAAGTACAAATGTATTTTGGACAATGAAGATGTAGGCCTGTTTTTTCTGTAAATGCTGTGATTCTGCAGCGTGAAGAGGAAAAGTTAGAACTTTTATATTTTTGTCTGGCTGCTCTCTACGTTAACTGATGAACTCCTCTCATATCCACTTCACTCTCCTTCCTCTCATGCTACTCACCCTTTGATCTCCCCATCATTTCCATTTCAATCCCACCTTCCTTCTTCTCCACGCCACCCTCATGCCTTCCTCTTCTTTCTCCCTTGCTCCTCACTCCCTTTATCCTCTTTTTTGCTCTCCCTCTCTCAACTTCTCCGCCCTCCTTCAGAGTGGTGTCATGACAACGGTAACAACTACCACATCGGCGAGAAGTGGGATCGCCGCTCTGAGAACGGTCACATGATGAGCTGCACCTGCCTGGGCAATGGCAAGGGAGAATTCAAATGTGAACCCCGTAAGTATAAACTGACACAACTACTACACAAACACAACTACACGTATACACATTTAGACATCAGGCATTCTTTTTCATGAATATTCATATTCACCCATTAATGTCTGTTATTGAAAGATAATTAAGAATGCATTTAAAAAAAAAAGATATTTCTTTAATATGTAACTTTTACCTTCCAGATGAGTCGACATGTTATGACGATGGTAAAATGTACCAAGTGGGAAACCAGTGGCAGAAGGAATACCTGGGTGCCATCTGTACCTGTACCTGCTATGGAGGACAACAGGTTTGTAACATTGTGTGTGTGTGTGTGTGTGTGTGTGTGTGTGCGTGCACAAACATATGCCTTGCTGCTTCATGGATAATGTAAAAAAATAATAATAATAATAATAATTCGTATGTATGCCTCCTCTTCAAATGCGTGCGTGCATTAGTGAGTCCTTGTGATCAGACTGTGTTTGTGTGTGTGTGCATTAACGTCTCCCTCCCCTTCTTTAGGGCTGGCGTTGTGAGAACTGCAGAAGGCCGGGAGGACAGACTGATGTGGACGCTGACCTCCTGCAGCCGGTTCGTTCAGATGCCTTCAACCGGTACAGAGAAAACGCTCTACGCAAACTGGTCAGTGTCTCACTATAAGTTTTACGACTAATATTCTGCAATAAAATAAAACAAACCAACGAATTAATATTACTTTTTAGCCACAGATATTTACACTGCATACATACTCTTAACTACTTTCAGTTTGAATTGAATAGGACTTTGTGGAAGACTAGCACAAACTCAACTCTCCCTTTCAATTAAACCCAATGAAATTATTAAATATTAAATTCAGCATAGTTTTGGTGGTCTGTATTTCTCATTGATTTAGAGTATGTTACTTTAAATCCAGTCAAAACTAATAAATCACACCATCTGCTCTTCTCTCTTTCCCCTGTCCCTCTCTGCCCTCCAGAACATCCAATGTCCGATTGAATGTTTGAGGCCGGAGCTGCTTGCAGACGCTCACAGCCCCTCAGAGTAGAGAAGAGGGGGAGTATCAGTAAAGGAGGATGAAGAAGTGAGACCCCTTGCAGCGTCACTTCCGCATCACAAAGGAAGCCTCCTACTGTTTTCATTCAAAGAAGACATTTCCGTCAGATCTGTGCCTTAAGGGTTTCCCCCTCACCAAATTCAAGTGCCTTAACAAGACTTCTCTACACCAACCTTTGTGCCTTTTTAAAGATCTGTGCAACTCTTCATGTTGGTTGTGATCCTTTTGTTTTCAGTGGAAACAAGGATTTCTTCATCCAATAAATTTTTGACATCAATCTTTCAGAGCACATACCCTGCTGCTTTATCACCTTAAACCTGCCCCAAACATACTGTTGAGACACACACACACACACACACCAGATTCAGTATTATATTTTCACTGTCGCATTCTGACTTTATTTTATTTTTATTAAAACATTCCATTTCAATTTTCTTCCTTTAATCAAGACAAAACACACTACTTCAAATGTGTCTGATTTTATGTAATTATGTTCCCTGATAATAACACATTTGTTGCATTTCCCATGATCTTGAGTTCAGAAAACAGTTAAATAATCATAGAATGCATTTTCTGGGTCCTTAGACATTTCAAAGCCATATAGTGTTGCCCAAAACAACTTTTTCAGCTCCTGTGTCAGCTTGACTGACCTAGATAGACATGACAGTCAGATTTAAATAAAACTGGTTAAACAGCTTTTATTAAATTGAATCAGCATTCTTTGTAATTAAGGGGATAACAGTTGTAAAAGCCATACAATACTGTTTGTGTCCCCATCTGTCTCTGAGATTTCTCTTTAAATTACAAGAAATTTAAAACAAACTTTCCTTAAAAATATAAGCACTGATACTTTCCAGTTGGTATTCAAAAACGTTACCTTGCTATTATTACAGTATAGGTGCTTGAGAGTCCATGTAGATGTGATTCTGTAATATGGGTGTTTTAAAACTACATAAAGTATAACGCACCTATAAAATCTATAAAGCAAAAGCTGACTGACCAAAAGTTATGTTATTTTTAAAATGTGTTGGAAAATTTAGCATTATTTCCAAACGAAATGCATTTTAATTACATACATGTGTGTATTTTTTCTTTCTTTTATTTATCCCTTTTTATTCAGGCATTTTGTTCAATGCTTTTTGGGGGTGTACACTTTATTTTTGATTAACTTGTTTTTATATTGTTGGTGCCAAAATCTGAACTACTGTGGACTGAATCTTTTTAATAAACAAAAACAAAACAAATCCAAGCCAATCCTTGTCAGTTTTTTGTTGGGGGAGGTTTGAGTAACGACTCCAGGAACCAAATGGTTGTGATTTTTGTAAAAGCTGAGTTGTTTGAAAGAAGAAAATATGCGTTAAAAAAATGTAATAACCTGTTATTCGTGGGAATAACAAGTAAATTAACTATTAACTAAGTTAATTAAGTTTTCAAAAGCAAATTTAATTTTATTCTGAAAAGAACTAAGAACATGTGTGTGTGGAAGTTGGTCTCGACCGGCTCCATGAGATTGAGTGCCCTGAGATAACTTTGTTATGATATGGCGCTATATAAATAAAATTGAATTGAATTGAATTAAACTATACCGGAAGTCATTCTCTCTTGCAAAATGCGTCATGTCGTTAGGCCCGTTGTATGGAAGGCCAAATGGACCAAAACCTCTACTTTGACGTACGTCTTAACACGTTTGGACCTTTAGGCTTCCATCTTATTAGTTGGCATCAACATACCCTCCCCTCTTTGTAAGTAGGGGCTGCGGGCTTTACTTTACCCTGTTTCCTGTTTCCTGTGGGTACCTGTCACCTGTCTTACACGCAACTGTGTTTCACTATTTGG